>QFEY01000837.1:0-15683 GCA_003316435.1 Russula virescens | reverse complement strand
AGCCTTTCTCAATTCCTAAATCTTTTCTCTCGTCTTGTGTTCTTGTTGAAGTTCCTGTACTTTCCGTATAATTGTTCAGTCTCGACAAGTTTTATCGAAAAGAAACTTTGACGAGCAAGGGTTTTTGCGCGAAAGTTCTTGTCCTCTTTCCGACGGTCGTCGCGTTCGGCGCCTACTCTAATACACCACAACTCGACGCCACAGAAACGCAAAGCCCAGGCATTATCCCCAACCCCGGAAGGAACATAAACGAAGGGCAAAATGGCGAACCTGGAAGACCGCAGGAAATAGGCCACTTAGCAATCTAAGCAAAACAAAATACCACGCACATCCCAACTGACACCTCTCCCGCACCATTCCCCCTTGCCGCGTCTCAAACTCAAGAAAGAAAGAGACACATGGACGGATCACGCGACTACGCTCAAAACGGCACTCCCTCCAAAGTACCGGTATTCGACTGGTATGCCATCATGCTCACAAAGCCAACTGCAGTGCATGTGGCGCAAGGAAAGCTAAACCTGTCTTAGAGCATAATCCGGATTGGTTTATACAGAGATACACGATCATATTATATGTAAGAATGTCCACTAAATGCCACGTCGGGTTCTGTGCCCCGAGGTGCACATAAAGCAAAAAAGGTAACAGAGCACATACGTGACCGTCATAATACAGACAGCCATTATTATCTTCATATCTGGTTTTCTCTGCTTGTAATATTTTTCATGACTGGATGTTGAAGGATTTCGTCCTTTACATTTATAGCGTCCATATGGAGGCTGGACTGACACCAGACCGGTCACGATCTATCCCTCGCCCTCTTAGCCATGGATTCGTACCGCTTGCGTTATTTGTACGGGTGAAACAGATCCCCCAAAGCACTACCTAGAAAGAATCTATTCAGAATAGCGGACATATAATTGATATTCAGGAGTGACCCTGTGGCTATTGCGGTGACGCGTAACAGAAAGATAGTCTTAAAAATGCGGGTCAGCTTGAAGACCATTTTCTAGGACCGGATCCTTGTCGCGTTTCCAGGTTTGACGTGAGAATTCCCATAACTTGCACCCATACGACTATCGTCTAGATTCACTGGATTCTCTTCTCTTCGCCGAGACAAAGCTTGGAAGTCGACGTGTGGCACTCGTGGCGCAGCTCAGCAATTGAGTTGATTTTGGTTGATATGTCCTTATCTGTTATTGTTTGGATAAGTTTGGCTAACAACTTAAAAATCTTGCAGGTGAAGCTAAGCCAATACATACGCCAGTAGCATCCTGGAAAAGTGCCTACTCTTCGTCGACCGCATAAATCATGGCATTCGGTGAGTTATCTCACTGCGTTAAGAGCTTGTAGATGTACAAACTAACGTCGTATTTCTGTCTTTGTCGAAGGTGCTTCAGGAGGTCGCGGTGGGTTCGGTGGTAGGGGAGGAGCACGCGGGGGTCGCGGAGGCGTAGGCGACCGTGGCGGCAGAGGGGGTGGGCGTGGTGGACGTACGTGATTCCATCCTGAACCGGACTTTCCCTCTTATATGTGCATGCGCAGGAGGTGGTATGCAGTCACGCGGGCGGGGCGGCGGCGGCGGACGCGGACGCGGCGGTGGAGGCGGTCGTGGCATGGGACGCGGTGGGGCCAGGGGCGGTGCCAGGGGTGGCTCGAAGGTGATCATCGAGCCTCACAAACACGAAGGCATCTTCGTCGCCAAGGGCAAAGAGTCGATGCTCGTCACCAAAAATCTCGTTCCCGGCGAGTCTGTATACGGCGAGAAACGCATCTCGATCGACGCAGCCGGAAGCAGCGCGGACGGCGTGGACGCCGGGAAGGTCGAATACCGCGTGTGGAATCCGTTCCGGAGCAAGCTGGCTGCTGGCGTGTTGGGTGGCATGGACAAGATCTTCATCGGGCCAGGAGCGAAGGTGTTGTACCTCGGTGCAGCGAGCGGGACGAGCGTCAGTCATGTTGCGGATATCGTGGGTCCCGTATGTCTTTTCGTGGATCGTCATGCGGTTCTTTTCCGCTGATATGTCGTCTTCTATCCTTTTTTTTTGCTTGGCAGGAGGGCGTCGTATACGCTGTTGAATTTTCTCCCCGGTCAGGGCGCGACCTGATCAATATGGCTAAAAAGCGCACAAATGTCATCCGTGCGTCTGCTCAACATCTCTGTCCCCTTTACATAGCCTAATGCATTCCCCCGTTCTGATTAGCTATCATTGAGGACGCTCGCCTGCCTCATCGATACCGGATGCTCCTGTCCACTGTCGACGTCATTTTCGCGGACGTCGCGCAGCCGGACCAGGCGCGAATAGTGGCGCACAATGCGCACCAATTCCTAAAAGTCGGCGGTCACGCCGTCATTTCTATCAAGGCGAATTGCGTCGATTCGACGGTCGCACCAGAGGCTGTCTTTGACATGGAAGTCAATGTATTGCGGACAGAGATGTTTAAACCACTCGAACAAATCACGCTGGAGCCTTACGAGCGAGACCACGCTATGGTTACAGGTACGTCGTATGGTTATAAATGCCCAACGTTAATCCCTTATTGGTTTCGTCAGCACGGTATATTCGTCATAAGTAGTGTTGTTTCGGTACGGTAGCTGGTAGCACGGGCAATGTTCTATGTATCCTTGATATGTCTTGCTATACTATGAATAATCTGCTCGAGCTGTGCTGTGGCGCCTGATTAAATCAAAAAAAATGATAAAGAAAAGAGGTACCCACGTCGTCATTTCCATCCGCAGTAATTAGACGTGTCGCCATCATCTCTTTCTTACTCGCGTCCTGTCCCACACACATACTCCATCACAACCTCTTTTCGTTCCTTACCGCCAACGGTCTTAGTCCCGTTGCGCGAGACACGTCTTTCGTTGTAACATAAAGCCCATGCCAAACCCGGAAATTGCCATCACCGTCCACTCAGCCCCAGAAAGTCTACCCGAAGACTTTGAACTCGTTCATTATCCTAGCCACTCAACTACCGACTGGAAACCTTCGCATCGCAACGAAGAACTTCCATACTACATGACAGACGACACTTCTGCCCGTCGCAGAGTTACACATCACCCGCAGGCACCAACAACGCCTCAACACAAGACGCAATGGGTCGACGAATATGACACGGAGGGTAAAGACGTCTATTCCAAGGTCAATGCTTTTCCAAAGTACGGCGGTGGGGGTCGGATACCTAGGAGAGGCCCACCCCCTCCGCCCACTTCCTTTGTGCGTCACATTCTTCGTCTTTGTCCCCCATCCCACTTACACCCCCACTACTCATATCAACCCCTGTCCTTCCATTCCCTCCTCCCTCAACCTTTAGCGCGAGTTCATTGAGCAAAACTTGGAACATGTCGCGCCCGCCGTTTACACCCTCCTTTCCTGCTGGACGCGATTCCACAAGATTGGCAAGTCGCCAAACGTGATCTGGGACGAGGCGCACTTTGGCAAATTTGGCTCGCACTACCTCAAGCGCGAGTTTTACTTTGATGTGCACCCCCCGCTTGGCAAGATGATTGTCGGGCTCGCCGGTCTGCTGTCCGGGTACAACGGCGGCTATGAGTTCAAGAGCGGTGAGATGTACCCCGAGGACGTCCCCTATGTCGCAATGCGCGTCATACTGGCCACCTTTGGCGTATTAATGGTCCCTCTTGGTTGGTACACTGCCACTGAGCTTGGGATGAGCACGCGGGCGTGTCACTTGGTTGCTTTGATGTGCTTATGTGGTATGTTCATCTGGATATTGACTAGACAGTTATGTGGACCCTTATATTATTTACGACAGATGTCGCTTGGCTCGTTATATCGCGCTTCATTCTTTTGGATTCTATGCTACTCTTCTTTACCTTCACCACCGTCTTTGGTCTTTCGAAATTCCACAATCAACAGTACCAGTACGTCGTAGTTCTGAAGGCCCCTGGCGTCCCACTGACCTTTCTAGGTCATTTTCCTTCGATTGGTGGTTCTGGCTAACTTTTACCGGCTTTTCAATTGGATGTGTATCGAGGCATGTCACCCGTTTTGGTTTCCATATGGCGCCTGGCTAACGTAGCGATTCAAAGTGTCAAGTTGATTGGTCTATTCGTCACGGCTTTGGTCGGTCTCTACACTATCGAAGATTTATGGAATAAGTTCGGTGACCTACGTATGCCAGTGGTACGCAAAAATTGACCGCTTTCTTGCGCTGTCCATGAACTCTGATAAATTCACAGCGAACACAACTACGCCACTGGGGCGCGCGCATCGCTTGTCTGATTGTGCTCCCTATCCTTGTTTACATGGCTTCTTTCAAAATCCATTTCCTCATCCTCAATCATTCTGGACCCGGAGATGCTCAGATGAGCTCTCTTTTCCAAGCCAACCTTGTCGGCAACGACTTTGCTCAGAATCCTCTTGGTCAGTATCAGTCCTGTGCCCTATATTTATTCTCAATGCCATGTAGATATTGCGTTTGGCTCGAAAATAACCCTGAAGAACATGGGTTGGGGAGGAGGCCTCTTACACTCGCATACCCAGACGTACCCCGTCGGGTCCAATCAACAACAGGTCACGTGTTACCACTACAAGGACACTAACAATGACTGGATCGTTACTCCACGCTGGGAGGAGCCTGCTGTTGACCTGAATGGGCCCATTCGATTTCTTCAGCACAATGACCTTGTTCGCCTCGTCCATGAGCCCACGGGCCGTAACTTGCACACTCACAACATCCCTGCGCCAATCACAAAGTTGAATAACGAGGTCTCGTGCTATGGAAATGCTACGGTTGGTGACCAAAACGATTATTGGTTGATCGAGGTCATCGATGACCTTCACCGCGGGAGTCGCGACAAGTTCGAACGGATACACTCGCTCACGACACGACTGCGTGTGCGTCATTCCGTGCTGGGGTGCTACCTCCGCGCTGCAAACAAGGGTCTACCCGAATGGGGATTCAAGCAGATCGAAGTGAGCTGCGACAAGGAGAACAATCCGGATGATCCTTACACCCATTGGAACGTCGAGAGTCACTGGAACGATCGCCGTGCGTCATCCATTTTCTCCCCTCCCTTGTTGGAGGCTTGATAATAAAAGAGTATGTACTGACTCGAGCATGCGCGCCCCCCCACCACATAGTACCCGCAGGTGATACCAAGTTCTACCGCACGTCATTCCTTCGCGACTTCTGGCACCTAAACGTCGCGATGATGACCTCGAACAACGCGCTCATACCGGACCCAGACAAGGAAGACATCCTCGCGTCCGCGCCGACAGACTGGCCAATGATGCGGCTCGGCCTGCGCATGTGCGCCTGGATAGACATGCAGAGCAAGTATTACCTGATCGGTACTCCCGTCATCTGGTGGGGTACCACGGCCAGCTTGGTTATCAGCGTGCTTGCATTCTGCGTATACGTGTTTAGAATGCAGAGACGGTACGTCGATATGGAACCGAGTGCGTGGTGTTAAATCTCTTTCTCGAGTACTGCAATGACCTGGATATGTGTGCGCAGGAGATTGGGAACATTTTGTGTTTGTGGGCAAGATTGCTTTGTTTGGTTGGATTCTCCACTTTGGTACGTTTGTTTAGTCATCATAGCATGAACACAACGAGACTGATTTTCGGCGCGTTACTACACAGTACCGTTTATGATCATGGGCCGCGTAACCTACATCCACCACTACGTACGCCGAGCACATCTCTTCTCTCTCCGCGCTCCTAACGCGTAAATAAATATCCTTTTTCCTATCTCAGCTCCCCGCGCTCTACTTTGGCGTCCTCATGGCCGCCCACGTGCTCGACCACTTCGTCTTCACCGCCCGCCGCCTCTCCGAGCGTACAAAGTCGATCATCTTTATCATCGTCGCTGGCGCGATCGTCGGTAACTTCTGGTGGTTCCGCGGCGTCGCGTGGGGAATGGACGGCCCAATCAACGACCACTGGGGGCTCCAATGGCGAAACGTTCGTCCTCTCTTGTCTCTCTTGGAATTAAGCACAGACTGATCGTTTTTTTGTTGTCGTGGGTCAGTCATGGAATATTTATGATATGCATTGAGTATGAGATTTCTGCGTCTGCCGCTCGTTGCTCCGCTCCACAACACAAAAAACACCTATCGACGGCCCTGTGGACTATTATATTACTCATGTCATCGCTCCAGTTTGTCATTATCGTGTCCATTTAGATACTCGTAATATGCTTTTTGACTCATTACCTCACACCTCAATAAGTGAGTAGCATGAATATCCGCTGATGGCTTGGTATACTACTTGGAAGAGTCTACGCGCTCGCACGGTGAAATCGTGATAATTGCGTAGCCTAAATGGCGATGATGATGAAAACGATACAAGCCTATGCATTTCTACCCAAAACGAAAAAAATGCGCTAAGAGATACAGCAAAACAAGAAGGAAAAGTGAACAACCGAAGCTTGAAAGTAGTGAAATTAATATGTACGAAGTGACATGCATGTCCTCAAGAACAATGATGGATGAGAGAAGTCATCATGTCCGTGTGCCAGTGGGAATCGCACGGCGATAAAAGAGCAAATAAGCACACCGATCATCTGCCCGCTCATTGCCGTTCCCACCAAACACGTCCTCGTGCCGCACAGGGTTTACGATCTCATCGTCTATGTGCAACCAAGCTTCGCCACTGCTGTTACTGTTATTGCCGCTGCCTCGCGTGACGCCGTCACGATTCGGATGAAGCACGTCGAGAGTGTAGTGCCCGCCACCAGCGGACACGCCGTGATGATATAGCACGCCGTAAAGAGTGTAGCGCGCGGGTCGCCGAGCGGCGGGAGCCATGATGTCTAAGTCGACCAATTTAGCCTCAGCTACCATAGTGGAACAGAAAATTATAAAAATGTACCGAGTGGGATATCTAAATCCGGTCCGAACTGTACAGGTTTGCCGATCTTGACTACGCCACGAGCAGCCGTGTCGTACAGGAAGCGCTTGAGATGGAGGACAAGAATGGATGGCAGCGCCTCGATAAATACTTGTTGGCTCGCCTCGCTCGTGCCCGAGGGGCCAAGCTGAACGGATTGCGGCTGCGAGATATGTGCGAGTGCTTCTTGAATGGTGCGCACAGAATCGTGCTGTATCAGGAGTTCGGTTGTTAGTTATCAAAGTATACGAACAGGAGGGAGGAGCGACAGACCTCAATATCAAGCTGGAGCGATCGCCAGTCTTCGACGACGACCGAATCGCGTTGATGTGATGTGCGCAGGGTCGAGCGGAACTTCCCTCCGAATATACGCGTGATGGGCGACTCGACTGACTTGGTCTATCAGTATCCGACAGTCCATCAACAAGTCAGATTCAGTACACAGAGAACGTAATCAGGCGCACCGTGCGAGTGAGTGTCATCTTATTGCGCTTTCCCACCTCAGTCCAACCCTCAACAGACTGAGACTCCTCGCGTTCCTCTATCTTGTGTGCAGCAGAGGTCGGCTTGGACGGGTTGATAGAAGAGAGTAACGCGAGCAATTCTTCTTCGAGTGTATCTAGATAGAAACCAAAAAACTCTTCCGCATCCTCCTGATGACCGCCCTGTACAATATGAACCAACACAGATCAGTGACATAGACGCCAGACAAGCTCAGGAACGTACTCGCATATTGTCGAACCGCTTCTTCTCCTTCAACGCATCGTACACGTACGTCGGAACGAACGAATCCACCACGTCTTCCTCTTTCTTCTCGTCTTCCTCCCTTGCCTTCCCCTTTGCCACTTGTTGCGACTGCTGCGCAGGAGATGGTTTCTCCTCATGGATGAATTCCTCCAGGAATCTGACCGTCGCATCTACCAGCGGCGTCGTGCTGCTACTACTCTCCTGACCCTCACCCCGTTCGCGATGACCCATCAGTCGGCCAAGTTCTCTGAACAACTTCCAGAACGGCGGGCTATATACGAGCAGCTGCAACACTACGTTCGCAAAGCACATATTTCCGCTATTCACGAGCCCGCGCGGGCGCAAGCGCGGAAGCGTGATGTTACCCGTTGGGCGGGAGGGCGACGTACCATTGAGAAGAGAATGGAGCTCTGCACGGCGCACAGGGGGGACACGTGAGGGTAGCGGAGAAGCAGGCACGGAGAAGCCGACGACGGACGACGTGGGGAATGAAGATTTGGAGGTAGACGGGGAGCCAGCATCATTAGCGGGTTGGCGAAGCAAGGATGCGAAAGACCTCTTGAGTACTGGCGGCGCGGCTGCTGGTACTGGCGCGGACGGAGACGTAGAGGCAGGCGCAGGTACAGCGATGGTAGATGTAGCCACGACCGGGGGCGGTGTTGAAGGCACGGTGGTGTCGAGAGAGGGAGGAGGGACCACCGTGGAAGATTCGGGAACTTCCGCGGGAAGTACTTCAGTGGCGGTGAGGGAAGCCGCTACGCCCGCACTTGGTTCGCATGACTCAGACCTAGACTTCGCCTGTGAGTGTGCCGTGCCAACGGCAGAAACAGAGGTGCTCGAAGAGAGAGGAGAAACAGGGACGGGTGGGGTATCGGAAGCAGTGGAGATCTCGGTCTCAGAAGAGGCAACGGTATCGGGGAGGTCATTGCGAGGGGACTCTGCAGGATCCGAGGCCGGCTTGAGTGGCTCTTCCGGCGCAGCCTTCGTGGACGAAGGGTTCGGTAGGGCAGAGGCGATGGTGCTGGGTGGCGTAGCCAAAGGCGCAGCATCGGCCAATTTGGGGGATTCCGGAGGAGTGGGAAGCCGGAGAGCTCTCTCTCGAACGTCTTGCGGCGGACGAGAACGCAGGGAGAAGATTATACCCGGTGCAAGGGACGGATCAGTAGGACGGCGGGACCAGATGGCCCAGCCACCAAACTGTTGCCCTGCATTCGCTGACATGCTCTGCGTCGTCGTGGACGTAGACATGGAGAAGGGCGGGGGGGCTGACGTTGGCACTGATGGAGGAACGGCAGGCACAGGTACCTGGGGTGTAGATGGCTGCGATCTTGGAGCTTGGCTCGAACGGGAAGGTGGATCAGATGGAGGATGGGCAGACGGTGGTGATAAAGGGGAGGCGTTTGATGCGGGTGTACTTGCCGAGGGTTCGGGTGCAAGTGAAATATCTTGGGGTGGGAGAGATGACGCTGCGGATTCATCAGTGGGTTCTGGGTCTAACGGGCCATCAAGTATCCTTGGAGGTTTCGGAGAAGGTGAGATAGGGGACAGTGCAGGTGGAGGAGGCATGGACAACTGTTTCGGTAACGGAGATATCGGATGCTGAGGTGCCCAGTTTTGTTGGTAGGGTGGATTAGGTTGGGACGCTGGGGAAGGATATGGTGGAGAGTACTGGACTTGGGGCGTATGTTGTGGGATGTACTTTTGGTGGTGAGGATAAGAATTAGTAGACGAAGGTTGCGAAGCCGGGTGCATGGGAACTTGAGAGACGTAAGTAGCATGCGATGGTAATGGATGCGGATGGGAATGAGGGTGTGGGTGATGAGAATAATTTTGATTATAGTTGGGGCCAGGCCCGCCGCGGGAAACGCCATGGTATCCACCACGGCCAGAGACACGCGGCGATGGTGGGGTGGGGGAATGCCCGCTCATCGGTGGCGGGGGGTATTGATATGGGTACGATGGGGGCATGTTTGCGTAGCCATAAGGATGCATATGCGGCGGGGGCGGGGGATAGTACGAAGGTCCCGGATGTGGGTAAGGCGACTGTGGGCCGGGGGGCATGCCGCTATAAACTCGTCGTCGTCGCCCAGTCTAAGAGGGCAGCCAGCACAGCCCAACTGGTCTATACGCAAGAGAGAGGGATCAGCCGAGACGAAAAAAGTACAGGAGATTCGTGCTTACAAGCGTGAAGGGTAAAAGGGCTAAGGACAGATAATCAATAGCGGATCTGTGGAAAGAAACAACGCGACAGGCGATGAGTCGAGGCACAGCTTTTTGACCGAGACGTGAGCATTCAAAAAAAAAAATCTCTCTTCTAGTCGGGGTGCTTGGTCCCTCTCACTTACAGTATGAGGAGGTCCCTTGATGGTGTGCAGCGTGCGACGGGCAGGGCGTAAGACTGTAGTAGAGCGGCGGCGTCTGTCTGAGGGAGATGTGAGATGCGATGTCTGCGCTGTGACACCTTCCCTTTTATTTGTCCAAGCTTGTCCGCCCGTCCAGTTGACTAATATACGTTAATTATTCTACTCGACCTCAACATCACTGCTGCTCGCATCCTGCACGTTCGTCCCTTGTCCAGTCGATACCAATCTATGTGGAATTCCAACCACCGACACCTTCCGACTATCTCCGGCGACACCCACAGGTCCGCGCATCCCAAGGCCGAGCATGTACATCCCCGACGTCGATCGTGGCTTTGGCCCGAGCCGCCCAGGCGACGCAGACGGCGCTACCGCTTGATGCAGCTCAGGCATCGGAATGCGTAGCTGCTGCTGTAAGACTGAAAGTGAGCCCGCTTCACCCGAGACTGCGCGTCGCGCGCGGGGCGAGGTGACGACAGCGCCGAACGTGGGCGACGGACTCGTGGGGCGCGAGGAAGAAAACAGACCCGCAGCGAGCGAGGTCCACGATGCAGGCGTGGTGGGCCGAGGCGACGGTGATGGTGACGGTGAGGACGGCACCTGATTCTGGGTCTGTAGTTGCGGTTGCGGCTGCGACAGTTCGTGTACGGCGCACTTTAGCGCCGCGACGTCATGTTCCAGGTCATCGCGCTTACGCGCAAACCTGTTCTGTGCCCGCGCGACTGTCGCGTCATCGCTGCCCTCGATGAACGCGCGCACGGCGCGCTCGACATCTTGCGCTTCTGCCTCGCTGGCGATCGCGCCTGGCATAGCGAGCAACATTGCGTAGCCGCGTGCGATGCGTTCCTCGTCCGCGATGCGTATCTCGAGCTCGACGCGCGCATCCTCGTTGAAGTCGTCTAGGCGCGTGAGGATCGTTTGTAATGTGGTAATCGGCAGGGAAGAAGAGGAGGAAGGCTGGAGGACTTGGAGCGTCTGGCGCAGATCGCGGAGAGACAGGTTGCAGTCCCGGAACGCGCGTTGCAGCTCGTCATAGCGAGATTTCGTCTTTCCGAGTTCAGCAACAAGGTCAGATCGTGAGTATTGTCCAAAGGAAAGTACGGTGGTATCAGATTCATTAGTAGATGGTATAGTGGTATCCTGTGGAGGGAGCGAAGTGGGAGGTGTCGAATGTATACTGTCTGGATGTGAGACGGGTGCAGGTGATGAGGATGGTGAAGAACGCGGCGACAAAAATGCAGGAGATCCGATGGCAGATCGTGGTGTAGGTTGGTGTATAACAGTGACTGTTGTTGGTACGTCTTCAAGGGTCGTTGATGTCGTTTCTAAAGAATCAACAAGTAGATCAGCTTGTGGAGATGGTGATTCTGAGGATACGGGGTCTTCAGGTGAGGTTTCCGTTGCTTGGGCCGATACGTGGGATGGGGACGGGCAAGGACAAATGGGTGAAATCGCCGCGTCCACCTTCGTCACTTCCAGCGCAGTTTCCTCAGTCGCAATGTGAGTAGTAGCAGATTGGGTGGCAGCGGAGGACGGCACGAGAGGTTCTGGGGGTACGATACGACCCTCATCATCCACCTCGGCGCGACCCAGCATCCGCTCAAGCTGCATCCGTCTCTCCGTCTCGAGCCGCAACTCCTCCACGAGCGCCGCGACCGCATCCCGCGCTGCCACGATCCGCGCCACGCTCCCAATACCGGGCACCAGGTCGTTTTCCACGTCCTCCCGAGGCGTTGCGCCGTCCACGAGAGCGAGCAGCGCGCTCGCGGCGCCCACGATAGAGCCGAGATGCTGCTGCGCTGCCGGCACTTCCTCCCTCGCGAGCATCTCCTGCGCGCGCCGCACCCACCGCCGGAGACCCTCGACTAGCTGGTCTTCCCGCCCGACGACCGCGAGCCGCAGTGCAATCTCCCGCCGTCGGCCGTACGTCTCCCGTGCAAGCTGCTCAGTCGCTTCGTCTAGCACGTCCCGCAGCCGCGCGGATTGGCGCTGCTCCGTCGTGAGCGCAGCTTGCGCCGAGGCGAGCTGTGTGTGCAGTGTGGACGTCGTTGCTTCGTGGCGCGCGGCGAGGGACTCCAGCGACTTTTGAAGCGTGTCTGTTGTGGTTTGGGAGAACTTCCTAGAGAGTGGGGAAGAGGCGCATTTTAGGAGGTAGGGTAACGGAAGGAGATTGGACGTACATGTACCGAGAGACCATCTTGGCGGCAGCACTATCGTCGTGCTTGAGAAGTTCGAGCTCGGTAAGCACATTAGACAACCGTACACGCTCGTCTTGTGCAGCCTTCCGCTCCGCCTCCAATTCAGCACGAGTCTCTTCAAGCTCACCGCGCAGTTTGCCAATCTCTTCCCTCAGCGCCTCGCTCGCGACCTCAAACTCCCCAGCGAGTTTGTAAAGCTCCGACTCCCGTTCCCGCAGAGCCTCGAGTGACGACCTTCCGCTCCCATCTTGTTCGCCATTAGAAGCAGGATGAACGGGTAATTCCTTCGGAGGCGGTGGCGGCGGTTGTTGTTGCTGTCCTTCCTGTTGTGGTGGTGGTGGTGGGGGAGGAGGACGCGACGAAGCCAAGCTCTGACGACGCTCGAGTGCGCGCACCAAATCCGCGTACTCCCTAACGGCACGATCCATCATCCTACCTTCCTCCTCCGCCACACGCAACCGGAGCGCCAGCGCGCGCTCACGCGCCAAAGCCTCCTCCTCTCTCGCGCGGGCTGCTTCAGCGATGCCAAACGCGCCGTCTGCAGCGTACCGCGCGCGCTCTGTGGCTCCCTGTACGTCCACGAGCTGGGCTGTGCATGCGCGGAGGGCGTCCTCCGTGAGCGTGCGCTTGTCGCTCGCGCGGCGCAGGGCGAGGGTGAGCTCGGGGAGTTGTAGTTCGGCCGGCCGTGGCGTCGTGTCTGGGTGCGCGCGTAGGACGGCGAGCTCTGCTTGTGCAGCGGCATTCTCACGTTCGAGGGCTTGGGCACGCTCGATTGCCAGGGCAGCCTCCAGCGAGTGCCGCTGTAGCTTGAGTGCGGAGGCATGTGCCTCGTGCTGGAGGGAAAGAGAAACATGTGGTAGCGTACAAAGTGCTGTATTGTTGTGAGGCTAAACACTGTACCTGAAAGCGAGCAGCGGCGGTGCGCAGGCTTGAGAGTTCGAGAGCCAACGGGTGATCATCGTCGATTTCGAGCTCGACGTTGGTCATTTGCAGTAATTGCGAGTCCAAGACTCGAGGATAGCAGTCACGCACGTTTCCGCTCGTCTCATCCCACGGCAAGACTGCCGCTGCGGCGAGTTGATAGCCGCTGTGACTTGATCGCACACTAACCCTTCAGCCCACATAGGACCATTTACGACACGTATATACAATGGCCGAATCATCCGTACAAAATCAGGGTCAATCCCGACGAGCCGCTGGTCCTGGCCGCGGTCGCAGACGCCCCCAAGGAAGAGGCGGCAAGG
Organism: Russula virescens; assembly: GCA_003316435.1. Lineage (NCBI taxonomy): Eukaryota > Fungi > Basidiomycota > Agaricomycetes > Russulales > Russulaceae > Russula > Russula virescens. Next base: position 2,277 of record QFEY01000837.1, on the reverse strand, counting down.
GTGGCGCAAAGCCGAAAAACGCTGCACCATCACCTACAAACTCTGCAACAGCCACGCCCACCGCATTCACGCCTGACGGAGAAAAGACAGGAGTCGAATCCGGTTTAAAGGACATCGAAAACCCGGCGGCGCAATCGCAGGCGGATGTTCAGCCCGACGACGATGACGCTCACCAAGACGAGCCGGATCTGTGCTGGATATGTGCCGAACCGATCAAGTACTATGCCGTCTCGGACTGCAACCACCGGACATGCCACGTCTGTGCATTGCGTCTACGGGCGCTGTACAAGAAGCTGGACTGCACGTTCTGCAAGGTGCGTGCAGCATCTCTGCCTTACCGCTCTGGCAGTTGTGGGACCTTTTGACCAACGCGCGCAAGGAACCACAACCCACAGTCGTGTTCACCCTCTCCTCCGATGCCCCCTTCTCGTCTTACGTGCCGGATACCATGCCGTTTAAAGACGAGAAGCTGGCATTGTCGTTTGAGACGGAGGAGATAATGCAGGAGTCCATTGTACTCCTGCGTTTCAATTGTCCCGACTCTTCCTGCGACTACACGGCGACGGGATGGAATGACCTTAAACTGCATGTTCGTAGTACTCATAAGAAATTCATGTGGTGCGCATCAACCATGTCTTCATTTATCTCCTAATCGTCTGACTCGTTGTCGAAGTGACTTGTGCATCACCCACAAGAAAGTCTTTCCACACGAACACGTGCTATACACGCCGCCCCAATACTTCACCCATTTTCCCTCCGCGCAACGTAGACTACAAAAGGGCGCACCGAAAGATCAGGTCGAGGGTGGTATCCATCCGCTTTGCGAGTTCTGCCGCGATTGCTTCTTTGGTGATGACGAGCTGTTCACCCACATGCGACATTCGCACGAAGAATGCTTCATCTGCAAGCGAAACGAAATCAGGGATAAATAGTAAGCCAAGCCCTCTATCCTCCCTGCGCCATTGACAGGTGGTTCGCAAAGCTTCCAAGATTACAACGCATTGGTCGGTCACGACTTTTCTTCATTGTGGTTACCTGCAACTTATGGTCTTCGCAGGAGAAACACTTTGAGCAGGCGCATCACCCGTGTCCCAACCCTACTTGTCAAGCGCAAAAATTCGTCGTATTTGGTTCTCAGATCGATCTCCAGGTTCACATGGTAGACGAGCATAGCGCAGAGATGTCTTCGCGCGACAAAAAGGACGCCCGTCGAGTCAATGCCGCGTTTGAATTTCAAGCCGCCTCCTCGAGTTCCAACGTGCGTCGTGGAGGAGGACCAGGAGGCGGTGGAGGAGGCGGTGGCGGTAGTGCACCAGGACGTGAGCGAGGGCAGCGCGATTCTCAACCACAGATAGCCCAACGGCCAGCGCCGAGCTCAGACAACCGTCGTAATCTCTTTGGCGTACACTTGACGGCAGAGCGAGACGCGGCTAACACTTCGCCTGAGCCCAGCAGGCACCAGACGCCTTCGCCACCACCACCGTCCATGGACCCTGTCACTGCAGAGTACGTCATATTTCATTTCGTTGTTCCATATACTGACTCTTTTCTTTCTCTCGAAAGACGATACATGGCAATATTTGCGCGCCTGCGCACACTCTCGGGGCATCCCGCCAACGCCGTCGCCGGCATCAAGCTCGCCCTGCGCGACTACACCACGTCGCAGTCCGGTGCGCGCGACCTCATCTCCACCGTTTGGAACACCCTGGACCGCGACCTCGACGCGACGGCGTCGATCATCAACCTCGTCGTCGACTTCCTCGAGGACGAGGAGAAGAAGACGGACTTGCTTAGCGCATGGAACTCGTTCAAGATCGAACAGCGCCGCAAGTTCCCGGACCTCATCGTCTTGCCTGCAGGTGCCAGCACGAACTATGCCGGGATCGCTAACAGCACCGTGCTGACAGTCACAAGCGCCCATCGCGCCATGCAACGCAGGCAAGCCCAACGGGCTGTCTTAGACCGCGTCGCGCAAGCCGCAGAGCGTGGGGCGACCTTTCCACCCCTCAGAACGCCACCTTATGGGCAGCAGCCACCATCACAAGGTACGACACCGCTCCATGCTCCCCAAGCCCTCCCTCCAGGACCCACACCCGGCGGCCGTAAACGGGGCACGCGCAACACAGCATGGTCCGCGTCAGCCGCGAGCGTCAGTGCCGGTAGTAGCGGAGGCAATACCAGCGGAGGCAATACCAATAGTAATTCTACTCCAGCATTATCCCAGGGCGGGAAGCCCCTGCCCGCCCCACCCCCACCCTCGCTCTCGAACGCAGCGTT
>QFEY01000835.1:0-31208 GCA_003316435.1 Russula virescens | reverse complement strand
AGGCACACTCTATAAGTGAGCACTCTTCTTTCCCTCCTACACCCTTATCCCCCTCTCGAATCTCAAATGTCAATCTATCCTTCAGATCTGACTCTCCGTCAGCCACTGACACTCTCAGCAATCGTTCCAGTACTTCTGTGCTCCTATGCACAGGCAGTACTCGCCATCCTCCCAAACACCTTCATCTTCAAGCTTTTGTTACTCCCTTTCATTTTATGGCAGGCATTAAGGTGTGCCACCGAATATGATCTAGCACCAGTCGCGGCAAAGATGGTTGGACACCAAAGTAAAGATGGGTTTAACGGCATAAATATATTCCTTGTGGTGCGGTCTTTCTCGAGAACAATATCCCTTGGAACGCGTTCGTTGAAATTCAAGTATAGGCCCAAATGTTCTTCCTATCACTCAAGTCAATTGAATGGACATTCATCAAGAAGCCCTTCAAGAGGTATGAACCACGGAAGTGCGAGCAAGACCCTCTCATCGAACGGCGTAGAATGTCGATAGCAACTATTCTTCTCGACGCTTTCGATCTCATGATCAACGTACGCGGAATTGGTTGGTCGTGGTCCTCCAACCCATTTCCCCATTTGGGCATTCCGCCGCGTTCGATCGCCTCTGTCGTGGTCAAAATGGCCTTATTATTGGCGGTGTTCGACGTGTCGTATTACAACTTCCAACGTCTCTGCCCCTCCTTTAACAACCCAACAGGCATTGGTCTCTTTGACCCGAGCCTCCCCCTCGTGCCTCGCACCACTTTGGCGGCATCCTGCGGCATCATTGGTGGTGTGCTTGCGTACGCGACGATTGACGGCGCGTATCACCTCGGAATGTTGATCGGGCGGGTTATTTTTCGCCAGCCAGCCTCCGCGTGGCCGCCTGCCTTTCACCGACCGTGGATGTCCACCTCGATTCAAGAGTTTTGGACTTTCCGCTGGCACCAGTTTGCGCGACAACTTTTTATCGTTTTTGGAGCTCGTCCCGGTGGAAAACTCTTCGGGAGGCCCGGCGCCGTCATGGGCGCGTTTGCTGTGTCCGCCGTCCTTCACCATATCACCCTGTGGGCTGTCGGGAATGGGACGGAATTCGTCACTGCTGGAGGATTCTTCTTAGTCATGGGCGTTGGTGTGCTCATGGAGGGAGCGTTTACAAAGGCGACGGGGTTGAAGGTGCGAGGATGGCCTGGTTGGTTATGGACGATGGTGTGGACGACTCTGTGGGGCACGTTCATGATTGACGGGTGGGTCCGACATGGAATGATGACCAGCCCGATTGGCCCTCGACCGGGGAGAGCAGTTGTCGATGCTATTATCGCACTGGCTAGCAGGTGATGACTAACGATTGCCTGACTGACAACTGGGTGTCTCCGTAGAGACGGGGGATGAACTTCACGTCATGTTGATCCGGCGTAATATGTTATATCTCTCACACCGTATCTATGGGTGCCTTTCATTTAGGCGAGACTCGTAGCAGTAATTTGAAAGTACTGTTCCGAGTCAGGTTACGTACTGTACCTCCCGCCGTTTAATGAGTTGCTGCATTTTGTATCCGTGCTTACGATGCATGTGACTTTCCCTAACCACCTACCAACTTGCTTCTATCCACATCTTTGTCCAATGCACGTAGTAGCAACTCCCAGTTATCACGTCTAATATGCCAACCCCGCCGCTCCGCAGGCACGATGGCCAGTGGCACCTCGACTCCCGTCGGATCCTCCGTAATGACCAAGGGGGCTCAGTTCGCAATTCGGCGATTCGGTACATTATCCCCGATTGGTCATAGTACTGCGCCGTTTCAATGACTGCACTTTAATACAAGGACACCTTCATAGCTATCCCCCAACTCCCTCGTCCCGCTCTCCAATGTCTTGGTATTATCCAGATGCGACACTCCGTCAGCCGTTGACCCTCGGGACAGTCTTTCCCGTATTTCTGTGTTACTATGCGATGGCAGTGCTCGCCATCCTCCCAAACACCTTCATCCTCAAGCTTTCGCTCCTCCCTTTCATTTTATGGCAGGCATTGAGGTGTGCTACTGGATATGATTGCGCAATGCTCCAGGCACAGATGGTTGGACGCCAAAGCACCGAGAGGCTCGAGAGCGCTAATATGCTTCTTGTGGTGCGGCCTTCCTCGAGAACAATGTGCCTTGGAACGCGTTTGCTGAAATTTAATCATAGCCCCATATGCTCAACATTTCATTGAAGTCGATTGAATGGACCTTCGCCAAGAAGCCCTTGAGGAGGTACGAACCACGGAAGAGCAAGCAAGACCCTCTCGTCGAACGGCGCGAAATATCGGTCAAGAGTGTGATTCTCGACGCATTCGATCTCATGACCAACATGCGCGGACTCGGGTGGTCGTGGTCCTCCACCCCATTTCCCCACTCAGACATTCCACCGCCTTCGATTGCCTATGTTTTATTCAACACGGTCTTCTTATTGACCGTCGTGGACGCCTCGCAATACATCATCCAACTTGCCCGCCCCGCCGTAGACACCCCAAGCGGTGGCAGTCTCTTCGACCCGAACCTTCCCTTCGTGCCTCGCATCGCCTTGGCCGCATTCTGTGGCATCCTTGGAGGCATGTGGAATTGCACGACGATGGACGCCTCGTATCACCTCGCGATTTTGGTCGGTCGAGTCATCTTTCGCCAGCCAGCCTCAGCATGGCCACCCATTTTTCGCCATCCGTGGATGTCCACTTCCCTTTCAGAGTTTTGGAATTTCCGCTGGCACCAGCTTTGGCGACATAATTTCATCACCTTTGGGGCGCGTCCCGGAGGCGCGCTCTTCGGGAAGGTCGGCGCCGTCATGGGCGCCTTTGCTGCGTCCTCTATCCTTCACCATATCGTCGTGTGGTCACTTGGGAATGGAGCAGAATTTGTGACTGCCGGGGGGTTCTTCTTACTCATGGGCGTCGGTGTGATCGTGGAGAGAGCATTTACACAGGCGACAGGGTGGAAGGTGCGGGGATATCTTGGTTGGTTATGGATGATGATGTGGACAACTCTGTGGGGCACGTTTATGATGGACGGGTGGGCTCGACATGGAATGATGGCCAGTGATTTTTTTCTAGATGGACCCCGACCGGGAAAAATTGTCATCGACGCCATTATCGCACGCTCGGGCATGTGACGATCACATCAGGTAGCATTGGAAGAGATGGGGATTGAGGTCGGATAAAAGATGACTCCAACGCCTGTGCTGTGTAGCACGTTTGACTTGTTTTCTAAAGCACCGTAGAATAGATAGAATTACCATAAGTCAGGCGTTAAACGTTGTGTGTTGTATGATCAGCATTAATGTTGGTCTCGTGCATTCAACTCAACGGATATTAACATGAAATCGAAGGAACAATGAAATTTGGATGCAATTGTGGTGACTTGGCGAGGCGTACAGTATAAAGTACTGCGGTTCGGCACAGGTCGCATTAATACGCGGACACTGGATCACCGTGAGGCCACCGCCGACTGGTCAGCCACGACAGCGATCGCATCGCCATGCGGATGATTCATCTTTTGGAGAGGCTTGACGTCCATCAATTCTCTGATGATGCGCAGCATGAACCCCCCGAGCACGAAGTGTCGTTCAGGTCGTTCGCATCTAAAGTGAACAGGATCCGGGGAATCTATTCCACAGCTTTTATTCACGAGAATTCGAAATATCTCGTAATTTGGCTACTCTGAGCTCGCAGTCCGGGTGAGGACAAGGTCAACAAAGAACGACCTAGGTAAAGATGGAGAACGAGCGGGTGTGAGGAGATTGGTTGGCGACTTCGGGGGTGGTGAGACGCATTTGGAACCCGCGGATAACAACTCTTTGTGGATGAAACCATTCATACTTGTGACCCCAATATGCTGCTCCAATTCGCAGCGGAACGGGATCAAAATTCATTGGCGACAATACAACAAAACGAAACTTCTCAATGTCCGAATCCATGGTGCGGACTACCATAATTCCCGTACGTCCCTGCGTTACGTTCCATGATCTCGCGGAGCGGGCCAAGCAGCCTCGTGAACGCTTGCGCATCTAATCCCGCGACCTTGAGCCCAGGAAGGTCTGAATCAGAGGGCCTCCGAACGGCGCTAACGGTAGCCGCTCGTGGTGCTAATCTCAAGAGCGAAAGCTCTATAGGAAGTAGTGAGTATGTGTGAGCAGCGCAATCAGCTGAGAGAAAGTCGGTGAATGCGAACCTCCAAAGTAATCTCCACGTGCTAAGTGTCCCACCACGATCTCTCGTGTTTCGCCATCGTCGCCTTGATGTGTTTTCGTGACCTCGGCTTCGCCTTCCTCGACGAAGAAAAACGTGTCGCCCATCTCGCCTTGTCTGACGACCGCCTGGCCATCTTCGTAAGCCTGACTGACGAGGGCGTCCGCGATTTTGCTGCGTTCCGTAGACGACAACGACGATAGCAAGGTCACTGTCGACAGGAACTGCTCGTACATGGTCCGTCTGCGATGTGCCGCGTTCAGTATGATTGTCCGGAACGTGATCCGATCGAGGCACCAGAGTGCGGATGCCTCGATCGCGACAACAGATGCCGCGCGGGGATGGCCGTACATCAACGCGAGCTCCCCAAACGATGTACCCGGGGTGCACTTCTGGACCAGCTTGCCGAACTGGGGATGTTCCTCCGCATCTGGTGGTGGATTATCAGAGCCCCATGGACGGCGTCCCGAAGGGGTCTGGGGAGTACGAATATAGCAGTGCAACAAGCCTGCCTCGACGACATAGAAATAGTCGCCCACGTCTCCCTGGCGGATGACGACTTGACCCGCGGTGACGTGCATTTCGCGCATGGCGTTGAGTACGCCAGTCTCTTGTTCCTCATCTAGATCACGGAAGATGAAATTATTTTTGGTAGACGCTTTGATTCTTCGGAGTTGATCTTCTGTTTTGGGGTAGACAGGCAACGGCTGGTGATTCTCACTGTCGACAGAAATCGGCTCGGCGCTCACCGAACTTCGTCGCTCCATGACGTTGAAACCGGGTGGGTGGAGGTAGTCTCCCGGGGCAGGTGACTGACTTGGGGTGATGTTATCGAGGACGGAGTAAGGGTCTACCGGGGTCGTATCGGAATCGAAGCGAAAGCTAGGAGGGGGGAAGGTGGCAGCGGCGGTAGCGGTAGTGGTGGGATCAGGCATTCCATCACTGGAGAACAGGCCGTTCCCAGAGACGTTCAAGGAGCCGAACGGGGCCTGAGATGAAGGCATCTGCAATGGCAATGATATGCGCCGGGGCTCGAATGGGTCGGTAAAAGGGGAGGCAGAGGAGCGTCTAGGTTGGGGTGCGATGGGAGTGTCGAGGTAGTGGTCTGGCGGAAGGTTGGACGCTAGAGAGGGACGGTGTGCGAGCGCGTCGCGGGTGCGAGTCCTCTGTTCCTCGAGACGGGACTGGAACCAGTTTGCACAGAACTGGAGAACATCCTTCGGTTGAACGCGTTGGACGTCTCTGGTCAAATCAGTGATGAGTGTGTCAAACGTGGACATGAAGCTCGTGCAAGAGGACGTCGAGGACGGTTACCGATTTTATAAGTAAAACGCAGCGGTACAAGTACAAAGCGTCCCACGCACACGGCACAACGACCTTCGACGACGAGCTCCGAGTCAATGCTACAGTACAGCACATCTCACTTGGATACAACACACATCCAGTCTAGCCGGCATCGGTGTACTGTATCGTCCGCTTAATGTAGCTATTTGTCATGGCCGCTGCCTGTCAATGCCCGTCTGTCGTGTGGGCCCAGATCATTCCGTTGTTGGCCCACCGGCGATGACTCCTCCATCACAACCATCACAACACCGTTAAAAATGACTAGCGAATTTGTAGGTGTTGGTATCGTACAGCTCGAGTCAAAGTTTGGGGGACATTATTTTAACTGTAACATTTGATGTAAATGCTGTGTTCACGTGGCTGCGCCCCCGTTGTGATGTACAGGGGAGAGAGGGGGACAGAATGCAGTACTACTCTCAAGTCGCGCCCATCTCTACCGTCCAATTTCCATGTCCCGTGCCATGGATGCCCCAGAGCAAGACGTCGGCGTCGGCGATGGGGATGGTCTGCCAACGTATGAGAACCTCGCCCAAGCACACGGCCCCAACTCAAGGTACGCCCAATGTTACGGCCTGATTCAAACCACACGATATTCAGCGCTTCTCGTGCAGGTTTGGCAGATGGAAGAGCTGGATAGAAAAGAGGTAACCTTCATCACTCATATTTATCAGGGCATCACTCTTAGTTCGTTTCAAAGAGCCGCTGAGCGGTACGCAGATACCACTCCGGAGGAATTGGAGAGGCGGAGACGAAGGGGCTGGGGCCCTGGTGTTGAAGAAGATGTGCGCGTTCCTTTGCTTATCTCCTTTCTGACTATCTCATACGACGAGCCACTACCACATAGGCTGTGCCTCTAGACGGTCCCTCGACACCTCTACCCGTAGCAGGGCCTTCGACCGCCAACCCGACTCTACAACTGCACACACCCGTTGACATTGACAGTTTGCCAAGCCCACCAATCCAGCCAGAGGAGCTCCTCGAATACGATCCCTCGCAACCTATAATTGGCGAATCATTACGACCTGCCCACCTTGGTCTTCATCAGCTTGGCTCTCGCTTTCTCCCTCACACGAATTCTCCCATACGGGCCCTCTTACCCCTACTAGGGAACCGTCTTCTTCTGATTGGTCACGACAATGGCCTCTCCGTGCTCGACATGTTCCCCCAAGAATGGACTGATATCGGGCTGCAAACGAGGGGACCAGAAGAAGCCAAAGCCCACGCCATCTGGACTGGAGAAGGGTGATTGGTTCTCAACCTTTAATGTCCCGGACGTGATTCTGAGATTGTTTCTTCAGTGTTTGCCAGATGTCCCTACTTGAAGTAGAGGACATAGGCGAGAGCTCTCCTCAGGGCGTGGTTCTATTTCTTGTCGGTTCTGAGTCCGACAACGGGAAAGAACAAGAGTCAAACCGCATCTTGCGTATGTATAACCTAGCAAGCCTGATCAGCCTCGCGAAATGGGCGATATCCAACAAAGTATGTTAGCCGTTCTTCTTTTGGGGCACACGGCACTGAGAGACCGTGTAGGGCGCTAGGCCATTGGATCTCCACCGACCACCTGGATGGCATCCACATAGGCCGACATACAGGAAAAACAAGCCATCTGGAAATTTAGCGAAGGGCCTAAGATCTCTCATGTCGGACACACCGCAAAGCTCTGAGCCCCCGTCGTCCTATCAAACGATGCTTCAGGCCTCGTCAGTTTTATCCCAAAAGGGACAAACTAGGTGCCTCACGCCAGAACGTCAAGCTGCAATCGACTCGGGTTGGGACGTCGTGGAAGATCTTCCTCTCCGATGGGCGACAGATTATGTTCCTCTGGCCGTCCCCGGGTCACGACTCATGAACGCATCGGTTCTGACGTATGCGCTCTGGCGAAACGACGACCAGCCCCGTGGTAGCGCGCTATTAGCTGTCGCAACCAAGTCGGCGGTGCTGCTCTATGAATCGCCCAAAGGCGAACGGGCATTCCGATTCGTAAAGGTGAGCCCGAACAACCTCATAACATTAAAACGGTGTACAAACGGATTTTATTTCATTTTACGACGGCGTTTGCGTTATGCCTTTCCTCCCACTGCCCAGGAATTCTACACCCCGCTTTCGCCTCGCAGCATCGCCTTTGTCTACCAGAGCCTCCAAGACAACCTTTCCCGGAGCCTTTCGGACGGGACGTGCACCTTGAGACCCTCGCGGCAAGCACATGCGGGACGGGGCCGAGGATCCCGCCACAGCATGCGCCAGCGCCCGATGTCGTCGGTCTCGCCGACGACGACGACGGTGCTGAACCCACAACTAAGCCTCTTCGTCGTCTTCGAGAAGAAAGTGGGGCTGATCCGGATCGTCAACTCGGCCGTGGGCGAAGTCGTGCTCTTCGAGGAGCCCACCGGGAACCACTCCCCGCGCGACTCATCCGCATCGTCCGCGTCGTCCTTCTCCTCCACCCCGTCCCTCTCCCCAACAAGCCTCGCCACCCTCTCCGGTCGCCGCTCGCGCACGTCGCTCGACGGCTTCGGCCTAATGAAGGACAACCGCGGCGCCTGGACGCTCCCCGCCAAAGTCGACATCCCCGCCCTGCCCGCCGCTGCCATGGCATCCACGGACTCATGGGACACCAGCACAACCCTCGCTGCCGCCAGCGCCGCCAGTGCCACCACCCTCGTACCCGAGGACTCCCCCACCGCCGAACAAGCACAGATCGACATTAACGGCGGTGGCAGCATCTACATCGTAACGCGCGGCAAACAGTCCTTCGCGCTGCCCTGTCCACTCCCAGCCAGTCTCCAATCGACAGTACCACTACTCACTGTATCATGGCGCTCACACCCGACGTACGTAGCGTCGCGCGTGATCGACTACGACTACGACTACGGAGGCAGCAGCGCCAGCGGCGAGTCACCGGCAACGGCAACGGCGGTGCGCAGGCGCGTATTGCAGTTCACGGCTTTCGGCGAGGACGGCCTCGAGATACAGGAGATGCCGCTGTCGTCGCTTTTCGGGAAGGACCGGTCGTTGCGCGCGGAGGATCCCGTTGTGTCAGAGGTCGACATCGGCGAGACAGGCTTCCTCTGTGGTGGCGGGCACTGGCACCGACCGTTTGATGCGCCGCTCAATCTGAGCCGCTCGTATTCCATGCGCAGCGGCGTCTCGTTTGACAGTCTGGCAACCGAGGAAATCGTAGCTCGGCTCGAATCGGATCAGGGAATTTACGCATGGCAGCGGAAAGGGCTTGAGGACTGGCGTGTATTTTGGATCGGTGGCGTAGGCGATGAATCACGGACAGACGATGACTGATTTAATACTGTATAGACAGATAGCGTGCTACTGTATGCGGGGGACTGTTCGACAATGCATTTGTGTAAGTAAAAGAGGTTAGTTAACCAGGGCAATGCTGGCCGAAATGTTCCATATTGTCCAATGCAAGCGTCATGAATTATAGTAGTGTCCGTGCGTGTGTGCGTAAGAATTTTACAACAATAAGCGTACTATGCATTACAAACTAGGTCCATGGTCATCAATATATTTTATACGGGTGGGTTGTCCTTGCCACGGAGAACCACAAACGACCTGGCTGGTGGCAGAACGTCCGAAGGTCCACCGGAACTAGACCCAGTGGCCATTGGTTGGGACGTTTTCCGTTCCCGAAGGACGACGAATGAACGGCCTGTGTTACCAGGCTTGTCGGTCAACGTGCCTTCTGCGGGCCGTGCTCCGTTGCCATCGCTGTGCCGTCGTGACTTGCGCAATGGGAACCAATGTCGCTTTTTGGTGGGCTGATTTGACTCGGAGGCACCGTCATCTGAAATAGGACTGACCACCTCCGAGAGTTGTGAGTGTCTGCGGAACGATGACGGCGCCACGGGAGCGAGTTGGGACGACGACACCACCACGGGTTTGGGTGGCACTGGAACGTGCTCAATCACAGCACTCTGCGACTTCCTACGAACGTGTGGGACCATAGCCCCGGGAGGAAGGCTAGAATAGGGCTGTCGCTCGGCATTGGTGAGGGATGGGGTAACAGATGGGAAGGATTCGTGAGAAATTCTCTGCGGTGTCGGTGGCTGGTCTAGGGATGGGAACGTATGCGCCGAACCCGTTGCGATAGAATATGGGGTATCGAAATGTGATCGGCCACCTCCAACGCGCGAGAAACCTGTCTTTGCTGGAGATTCTGGTGGCGTCGAGTGATCTCCAACGGGGTTGTAGCCTGGTCTTGGGAACGGTCGCCATGCACCCATGATATACCCGGTGTCGTCATCATTTTCTTCCCTGTAGGGACGAAGCGCATGCTCTGGTCGGAAGACAGAAGGAGGTGCCGACTGGGTGGGCGTGGAATCTTTCGGAGCTGTGAGGGGTAATGTAGTCTGAGAAACGATCTGCGGTAGGTCCGAATGTTTAGCACGATGGCGGGGGCTTCGCTTCTTGTGAGAGCCCGAGCCACAGCACCCTGCCAAACCGCAGACGCCAAAAAGGCCGCTATCAACGGTATGCCGACTACGATCGAACCCTATACCGTAGATAATACGTGTCACAGCTTCGGTGATCTTGATGAACAGTATGAGAACAAGCGCCAGATAGACGATGGCTATGATGAGCAATATTACGTAGGCAACCCACTGGCACGCTTCACTTCCAATGGATACCTGCACGTCAGGAATAGATGCGATCAGGTATCGAAGAGAGACAGAGCCACAAGACACTTACCGTGGGCGTCAAGATGACGAGTAAGACAGCCACCACAATACGAGCGACGCAGAAAAGAAAACTGATCAAACCCATGCTCGCGCCATGACCCCATGGCAGCCAGACGCTGGTGATGAGCGCCGATACCACCTCGATCAACAAGATGATGACGGCCTGAGCAATGCCGCTTTTCTGACCACAACCAATGGTTATACCCAGTGCAAAACTCGTGGCAAAGAACATGCAAGCATACAGCTGCGATCCATGACGGTAATGGTTATAGAGGGGACCAAGTGCGAGCAATGTCCACGTTTCGTCATACAACTTGCCTGTCGAAGTCATGAAGAGCCGGAAATTTAACCAGATGGGGATGGCGATAGAGAATGTGATGAGGGACACAGCGGCGAGGGCTACACACAACGTGGATGCTTGACCATGCATGGTTAACTCATAAGATGAGAAGATGGTCACAGGAAGATGAAATAACATGAGGATGCGGACAATATTGCCGTGGAGGACACTGAAATGCAAAGAGGTGAAGTCTGGACGAAACCTGAACCATTTCTTACGCGAGCCTTGCGGAAATTTTGAAGCTTTGAACAAGAAGTGCGAAGAGTGAGAGCGATCTTCGTCGATGGTGGATTGCGGGCCTGGTAAACTATCCATGATATCTTTGCCGGTGGCAGAGTATCGAGGGCTCCGTGTTGGTCCGTATTGATTCGTCCGATGATCGGTGAGGAGAGTATTAATAACCGACGTCCCGATAGCGTCGAATGCCCATATCAGAAGGCTCAGAAATGCCGTTGCGGCGATGATAGAGAGGAAGAGAATCAGGCAAATCGGAAAGAGATCCTGCGGCCGCACGCCAACAGTATAGGCAAAAGACGATAATCCAGATGTGGCGTTTTGTGGAAGAGAGAACAAAGTATTCGGTACACTGGAGTCGACGAATATTGGAGCGTTCCGATCCTTCAGTTGGTCCGCAAAACCGGAAGGGGGCTCAAAGGTTGGCGCCGAAACGGGGTTCCAGTGTTTCTCATAATTTTCGCCACCTTGTGTTAACGTAACATCTTTCGATGCGAAATTAGAGTCGCGTGAATGTCGTGCATCAAATTACGACACGTACTGTATGAGAGGGTAGCCCACGCCGTTTGTGTGAGAAGGGGATCTAATCATGGACGTCAGAAAAGGTAATCGAGAAGAAGGGGTCGCTTACAAATGAACTCAGGCCATTGTACTGCGACCATGGAAAGCGCAGCACACCATTGTGTGTGAAAAAAGACATCGCGCATAGACGGCGTGACTGCGGGGAGGTAGGCGAGTTGAGATGGGAAGGGTGGAATTAGGGAATGGACGAGTGGCCAAATCAGGACGCATTCAAAACGCCGAGAGCCAAAGACGTACCGAACCGAATGAGAGCAGGTGACTTGGCAAGGCCTTCCCCGCTTATGGCACTGGCGACGACGACGCTCGCATTCTCAACGCGAGACCAGAACCCACGACCAGACCACCCGGAGCGCCTCGCCCATGCGGATGATAGGCGCGCGGCGGCGACGAGGAACCAGTAAGAAGCAGACAGCACAACGGTTGCGTAAAAGATGATTCTGGCATGGCCGTACACGGAGCCCAGGGCGCCGGGGTGCAGTGGCGTAGTCACAACATCAACGCAGAGCAGTTCGTTGCTGAACGGGTCCACAGCACGGACGCGCGTCTGCAAGGTGGCGAGTTCGCGACTCGTAGTGAGGGACGCATAGGTCGAAAAAGCGAATGGACCAGCTGGGATGGGGCAGTACAACCCTGTGCTGTTGTCCGGAGATGGTAGAGGGGATGGGGGACGTAGGGTTTCGCAGAAGAATGAGTTGTTATTACGAATGTCGAATGTTAGGATCTCTGTAGTAGAGAATAAGGTGGCTGAAAGAATTTTTCAGCGTGAGCTTTCGGGAGAGCATCGGACGGAAAGGTGGGTGCCCACGTACCTAAATCCGAACTGGCATTGGCAGTGCCCTGGATGATCTGGGGAGATTGACCAAGAAACGTGATGTTCAGATGCCTCCCGAGAGATTCGGAAGTGGTTATTTGAGCGTATACGGTGGAGATATTGAGTTTGAGGGAGGCATTGCCGGAGAAACAGTCACTGAAACGTGGGGTGACCACTTGGGCCAAGGAGTTAGTGAACGAAAAGGCAAATAGGAAGGAGAGGAAGAGAAGAAGAGGCATTGTTTCGAGGGCAGAGGGAGAGCGAGATCAAGTCGCTCAGTCGCCGGGACAAAGAGAAAGAGAGACGGTAAAGGTGAATTTGATAACGTGCCGCGGCCATGTTTTCTAAAATATTTTATTACGTCACAAAATAGGCATTTAACACAACCCGACAAACGCATACAGTTGAGTCAACTACTGCTCGTCTACCCAATCTCCTCCTCGTCGCACCCGTTCTACATACTCCCTTACCCACCCAGGTCGTCTGGCATGCTCGGCTCTTAGACGCATCAGTGTCTCGTTCTCACCGTTGCCCTCGCCCGTCGGTGTTGCCATATCCAACGCATTCATTTCAGTGCGCAATCGACCCTCACGTTGTCGGAGCATAGCACGACGGCGATCCCATACTGCCGGATGTGCCGTCAACACCAACAATTGTAGAAACGTCTTGACCCGGCGCCCAACCGTAGGCGCTGTGATTGCCTCTGGGCGCGAATCCAACGCATTCGTCTCTTCTCGCATGTTGACGCTGGCCAGCGTATCCATCACCGTCTCCCCCATCGGGCGTTGACGTTGGATGGGCGTCCGATGTGGCGGTGCTGGAGGCGCCCGGAGCGGTGCGTTAGGGCCTAGGGGGTGTGCTGCTTCCGGGGCACGCACGCGTGCATCGTCCGCGTGATTGCCCCGCAAGTGAGGAATCGCATTTCGGATCGTGTTCCAGGTCTCGTACAGTAGCCACAAGGCCACGATAACCCCAAACACCGGTTTTTGGAAGGGTGAGAAAAAGTAAAGCAAAAAGACGGTCCGCAGAGTGAGCATCAATAAAGGCCCCGCCAGTGCACGCATCGGCACAGCTCGCAGCTCGGCAATCATCGCATTCTCTTGGCGAACACGAAGAGGAGCAAGGCCGATCTGCTGTAAATGCGCGTTCACGTGAACAGGAAGGTGTGTGTGTGCCATTGAAGGCGGAGGCATAGAATATGCCGAGGCGGAAGGAAGAGGCATCGAGAAAAGTGCAAAGGTATGTCCCAAAACGCGGAGAGCGTGCTCTTGTAACGGCGTGGGTGTCTTGGATGGGTCAACGAGCCGGAGATAATCCTCGCCACTGCAACACAGGTAAGAATATTATGTATCTAGGAGACTGAGATACCCACTCAATTTTCACATGTTCGTACTTGATCCCAGCAGATTCTTCTTGCGCGGGAGGGTACTCTTCATCAAAGACGGATGGCCACGTGTATCCCCACTGCGTCATCAACTGCTTGGCCAGGTTCTTCGACTCGACAAGGCCCGCAGGAGGAGGGTCGTCGACCATGCGGCCGGATCTCAGGATGGATGCTGCGCTGAGGTGTTGATAAGCGATATAGTTGATGTATCCAACCGATATTGGAGCGAGGCCTGGGACAGACGTAGGTGCCGGAAGGGCCGCGGGTGGTGGCGCGCTTGCGCCGGGTTGCGTTGGGCGAGGGGTAGGGCCAGCTTGAGGTTGTGGGGTCGACGGTGGTGCTGGGGGAGTAGGGAAATAACTCGGCGCGCCGTGGCTAGTTTGAGTTGGTGGGAGGGCAGGAGTCGTGGACGCGACGGTCGTAGGCACCGCAGGACTAGCACTGACCGAAGTTGTAGCAATGCTGGGGGGTGCGCTGGCCCAAGCTGATGGGTGAACTGAAAGATGTACAACGGGCAAATCATTCGGCGACTATCCCCCCAATGTTTCCACATAACAAACATCCATGAGCTGGCAAAGAAGCTGCTGGGCGAGAGGGACGACGTACCTTCCAGATATCGAGCACCTTCTCGTCGTCGCCCAGGAATCTTCCTCGCCAGATTAGGCGCTGACCGTGTACACGTGGATTTCCTGCGCAGACTTTTTCAATCTCGCGCTTGACATCATCAATAGTTCCAATAGAGGAGACAGAAACTTGAAACGAGTGAGAATAAGTGGGGAGCTCGACACGGATGAGCAAAGACATGAAATGAAAGGACGAAGTGATGATGGCGTAGACTTCGACGCCGCCTCGGTCGGATGCGTGGTCAGTCAGTCACGTGAAAGGGCCATCCCGTCTATTTCGGTTAGCTGTAAGACTGCAGTATCATACGAACGACAGACAACAGACGACTACTAATGTATGTGACTATAAGAAATTTCTGAATAACCGTAATTTTGTTACTTTTTAAAATCCATTGTGTTCTATGATAAACCTAGTTAGTTACCGTAATAATGCATTGGAGAGGGGACCATTTTCAGAATTCTACGCTGAGCCCCTCGGGTTGCCAGAAACCAAGCTGGTGACACTGTCTTGTCCCATTCAATTTCGATATCAGGAACGGCCGCTCTCATCGAGTCAACCATGTCCCGACTGATTCGACAGGTCTCGATGAAAAGCTTGCTCAGCACTGGTGGTCTACCAGTTTTGAGCGTATTAATCAACATAGCGGCGGCGTCTTGTTCACCATCGAGGTCCATTTCGCGCAGCGTCAGGGACACCAGCTTCGGGTAGACTCCGCCTTGGCCAAGGAACGGGATGAGTGAGCGAAGAGTTGGGAGGGAACAGATACGGATATGGCTCAGTTCCTGGTGGCCCCCAAAAATTTCGGGCCACGCTTCTTTTCCCAAGTCCAACTTCCCACTGAGAATGCGAAGGGCCTCTGTGGGAAGCGCTCCGCAGACGGTCTTTAATATCCGAAGCTTCTGCTCTGCGCTCCACAGAAGGAATTTGAACTCAAATCCGATGTTGAAGCGTTGGCTGTCCTTGAGGAAGAAGCAAGGCCTCCTGGAAATTTCTTCTTCGCGAGATGTCGAATAACCCCGGACGTGGAATACACGATCAAATCGGTCCCCCCATGAGACATCGAGTGTCTCGATGGAGGGCCGAGGGAGGTAAGATAATAGAAGTGGCAAGATGTCGCAGCACTCCTGGCCCGTCATGTCATCGGTGAGGCATTCCCCGCACACGATGGTCTCGCTTGGAAAATCTAAATGTTCAAGGATTTGGCGACAACCTTGCACATGGCCGTTGAGAATGAGTTCCCGAAGTTTCGGAATCCGGAGCTTTTGCGCCGCTAGAGAGTGAGGGAAGGGGCCGAGTGGAAGGCAATTCTTCAGCACCAGGAACTCGAGGTTAGGCATAGCGTGAAGAGCGTTGAAGAGGTCAGCGTAGGACAGGATGCCGGACGTGTCCAAATGGCGATCAAGGGCTATATTCAGGCTTTTTAGGCACGTGAGGGCTAAAGTGGACCATGTAGGCAGAGCGTTAAATAGGAATAGATGATGGAGTTCGGGGGCACCGTCCGTGAAAAGTGATCGAGGGAGCTGGGCGAAGTTACTAGATATGATGGTCAATGAGCGCATGAGGGGGGCAGGCAGGGTGAGAGATTCCAGGACGGTGCGACTACAGGCCCCCTCCTCGATAGTGAGACTGCTCACACGAGGGAGTAACCGGGAGATAATTTCCGCAACGCTTTCTTTGGAAGGTGGGAAGGGTACAGTCCCCTCGGTGAAGCTGAGGCTCAGAGGGGCGTCTCCTGCCCGACGGAACATCTCAGTTGTCCACTCTAAACTGAGGTTGAACTGGAGATGCGTCCAAAGGGTGCGGTAATCCAGCGCGACTTGTCTCCAAAGGCTGCACACGTGTGTGACGGTGATCCAGCCTAGTCTGAACTGCGCAGGGGTCATTCCCCGAGGAATAACCGCATCCCCCCCAGGATTTGTCGGATTGGCATCCGCGTGGAAGGAGAATATTTTGGCAAGTATCTCCGGTAGCAATCGTAGGACGGGTGAGCGACGTGCGCTGGCCGGATGATTTATACCAATGACTAATCCATTCTCTGCGCAATTTCTAGTTGTGTAAGTTAGGACACTCTTCTCTACACGAAAGATATAGCAACGACTTACTGAGCGTTGTTTCCCTCTAGTACATTCATGCCTTGCCTTGGTTAATGCCTCTGGACAACAGGGGTAAAGGCGAGTTACGTTGATGATGTGCCGTCGTGACGACAAGAGCAAGGTTTGTCAGCCAGACAATACCACAGCGATCGGGCGCCTCTGACTATATGTCATGTCATTTAAAAGCATCTCAAACCAATAGCAAGTTCACAGTAACAGAGGTTGTGGTAGTAGATAGACAGGATTGTCCTGGTAAGGGACAGGAAGTCGCTGTTTGCCGACTCGGGCCCGGTTCTTCTGTTGTTCTTCTTCGAAGGACAGAATAGTATGATACAACGTCATCGCATCCCCGGTACGTAATCATACATGTTGCCTTCCACGACCATCATTAAGCAAGCGGAACCTCAAGCGTTCGCCTTTCCCTCGAACTTTGGTGGGCTAGCTCAATCATTTCAATCACCGATGTCGATTCCTCCCACTTGACATCCTGTTCTGCACCATCCCGAATGACAGCCGCGAGGTTTCGGAACAAGTTGACATAACCACCTGTCATACTTGATGGCCACCTACGAACCGCACTGAGCCGAGAGACCGGGTTGCCCCAAACGATGCTTACCGAGACTTGGCGATAGATCCATCAGCCGTCAGATTTTCTACCGTCCCCCATATGTCCTCGGGTTCAGCACCAAAATCATCAGCATAGATTCCATTCGGTTCCGAGAGGACCCCGAGTTGAGTTTCTTGTGTGTCGAGGCCGTACTTGACAAAGGTCCCCTTGGTACCGCGAACTTTGTACCGAAGCTGGGGCGAGCGGACAGAAAGTATATGCGCACGCAAGATCACCATGAAAGGTTGTGGGGATACTATGCCTGCAGGGTACCGGAGAAAGATGGTGAACTAAGGAAACAAGTCATGAGAGCTGCCTCGTCATGGGCTGGACAAACGAACGCTGTCGTCGACATCAGGGTCTCCGATATTTCTCGCGTTCTCGATGAAGGCAGTGATAGATTTGGGGCGTCCAAAGAGAACCAAAGTCTGATCTATGAGGTGTGACCCAAGGTCGTAAGTTTGGCCACAGGCAGGGCCTGCCTCGTCCTTCCACGTCCCCTTGAGGGCAGCACGATAACGATCGAGGCTGAGGTCTAAGGTTAATTGAGGCATTCTACAGCCCAAAATACTCACTGAGATTTAAACTCGACCAAGTCACCCAGCGACTGGGGAGCATGCGGCGGCTGGGAGAGGAGGCGACGAAGAGCCAGAAAATCGGAATCCCACCGCCTGTTCTGAAATGGATAGAGGACGAGATTTCTCGACCTGGCAAGCTCGCCCAGTTCTTTGGCTTCATCGGCAGTGGTAGTCACGGGTTTATCGACGAGGACTACAGAACAGATACAATACAACAACGACGGAGCCGCGGTTATTAGGACACACAGTATATATATCACCAATGCCGTATCGCACCATGCTTTCCAGCCAAGAGCGCCGATTTCGCAAATTCAAAATGGGTAGCGTTCGGTGTGCCCACTACGATGAGGTCGATGTCTGGGTCCTCAAGAACGTTATGCAAAGTGCGATGGATCCGGACGGAAACGCCGAATCGCTCTTGTACCTTACCGCCGGGAGAGGTAGGGTTGCGCTCAAGGACTGCAGTGAGGGTGAAAAGGTCGGACAAAGCGAGGATGAACGGGATGTGGAAGGTGAGGCCAGCGAGGCCGACACCAAGCACACATGTCTTGATGGGCGTTAGCGCCATGACACATGTTTGGCAAGACCACGAGTTGCACTGGATGGCAGCGTTCCTGAGCCACTTACACCCTGCGCCCATAGCCCTTTGACAAATTCATGGCTATTCCCTTCCTACTGCTGCTCCTTTGGGGGCACGTAGTTTGCGCCCAGTTGTCTTTGCCCTCCCCTCCTTTCTTGCCACCTCCCGCGACCTCCGGTGCACAGCCATCCAACCAGGGTAGCGTTCCAAATCCACAATGGTCGGCGTTATTGGGGAATCTTCTGTATTTTTACGAGGCACAGCGTAGTGGCCGCCTTCCGAGTACGAAGCGGGTATCTTGGAGAAACGACAGCGCTGTCAATGATGGCTCAGACGTCAGTCTCGACCTGTCCGGTGGATACTATGATGCTGGCGGTATGCAGTCTTTTTTCTGTCTAATTTTCTGTGGTAACTCATCCCGTTGCTATGTTAGATTACATCAAATGCACTTTCCCTCTGGTCAGTCCTCTTTGCCACAATCCAGCCCATCACTCTTGACGATATGTTTAGAGCTTTACCATCATGTCGATATGCTGGGGGGCTACCGACTTTGGAGAAGGTACTCGCAATATGGTTCAGCTTTCATGCCGTGACCTTGACATCTTATTCAGGATACGACCTTGCTAATCAGACCGTGTATCTTGATGATATGTTGCGTTGGAGTTTGGACTGGCTCATCAAGGTGAATAGTCTATGTGCTTTCTTTTTCCGCCTCTTGGGCATATACTTACTCAGCATAGGCACACCCCAACCCGCGTACGCTCTATGTACAAGTGGCAGACGGTACTTCTCTGCCTATTGCTATACCCAGTCCTCATCTAAGCGTCACTCTTGTAAGCTAACCTGGATAACGCTTATTGGGGAGGCGACCTGAATATCCCGCAAAATCGCCCGTCGTACCAGATCAATGACACGAAGTATGGTTCTACTGCGGCTTTGTCATGAGTCACCCCTTACAACCCTTTCATTCTCCTAGCCCGGGCACAGATGCTGCAGCTGGCGCCTCTGCTGCATTTGCGGCATGCTCGAACCTATACGCAAGCCGCCGACTCGGCCCCTCTTTCTCCGCTCCGGCATCTCTTCAGAATTCGACATATGCCCAAATTCTCCTGAGCCACGCAGAAGACCTCTACGCCTTCGCTGTTAATGCGTCCGGTGGGATGCAGACATACCAGTCTGCAGCTCCACAAGCCGGGATCGCATATGCATCTTCATCATATGGAGACGAGCTCGCCATGGCTGCTCTTCTCCTCGCATGGGCGACAAACTCGAGCGATTATTATACGCAGGCCGAAGGCTATTACAAGAAATATTCTCTTGGTGGGAAGGATGTCGTCTTCAACTGGGACTCTAAAACACCAGGATTGGCCGTCTTGTTCGCCCAACTGGCAAACGCAGGTGCGAGCTTCGCAGGCAACTTGTCCAGCTGGCAGGCAGAGTCCGAGCGGTACTTTGACCGTATCCTGAATGGGGGAAGTCCTTCCTTTAAAACAAAGGGTGCGAGCTTCTTTCTTGTCAGCGGGTACACTAGTATTAATGGATGATTCATATGAAATGAACGTAGGCGGACTATTATGGTACCCTGGTGATTCTGATGATGCCTCGCTCAACCCCGCCCTCAACGCCGCGATGCTTCTGACCCGATATGCCCAAATCGCTACCACGCAGGACAAGAAGACTAATTATCTCGTTCGTCCGCTTCTTCGGTCACGTAAAGCGCTTCTCATCACGTCTTAGAACTTCGCCCGCTCCCAACTCGATTACGCCCTAGGAAACAATCCAATGTCAGGTGCGCCATCGACCCCCTCGGTTTAACGTAACCTTACGCTCTGTCTCCCCTCCTCTCATTATCACATGCGTTTCATTGTAGCACCCTACATCGTGGGCTCCAACCCGAACTCACCCGTGAACCCGCACTCGGCCATGGCCAGCGGTGGGGATGACCTCAGCAAGATCGATACCTCTCCTCCACAGGAGGCTTACGTCCTCTACGGTGCAGTCGTTGGCGGGCCAGATAAGAAGGACAGGTTTTACGACATCCGGAGCGACTGGCCCGAGACCGAGGTACGGGTCGTTGAAATAATAATCATACGTACCCCCATGCGCTGACTGCATGCCCACCCTAATACGCAGGTCGCGCTGGATTACAACGCGCCGATGCTCACTCTCGCCGCGATGCAGGTCCTCAATGATACCTCCGACCCCTTCTTCACACGCCTGCAGGCTGGCGCGTTCGCAGCCCATAAGCCTAGCGGGAAACCATGCGACGCTGCGTTCCCTTGCCACTCTGGCCTCTCCACGAGTGCTAAGGTAGCCCTGGGTGTAGTGCTGTCCATTGTTGGCATTGCGATCATCGTGGTGGGGGTGTGGTACTACCGTAGGCTCAGAGAGCGCCGTTATAAATATTGAGATTCGATCTAGATATTTTGCATGACACAGACAACGGATAATGATACCTTGAACTCTACCACAGCTATCGGACTCTTATTTCTTTCTCCATTGTCGTATACCTGGATACGTAATCGGTAGAGCATATATTCACATATTTGTTTTCTCGTTCAACGAATCCTTAGACCCAACGCCTGGGTTTACAGTAGTACACCTCGGGAATATAACACTCCTCTTCAAGTCGCTCCAAACTTCAAAAACGAATCTGCTGCCTTGTCATCCATGTCACGGGGCTTCTTAAATGCCGTGACCAGCGTCTTGTATATGCTTGGCACCGGCCTAGGACTATGAAGGTAAAAGACACCCTTGTTTGTCGTAGTGCAGGATTCGCGCGACTGCTCCAGGTTGGCCATCGCCTTGTGCTGGATATATACTTTTTTAGGACCGTCACACGTAAAGGCAAGTCCTGCCTTTGTGATAATGCCGTCCTAGATGCCTCGATCTATGAAACGGAAGTCAGCAAAATCATCATCAGCAGGGTGCGGGGAGAAAATAGATCAGCTGGCTGTTCTTAGTATTTTTTTGTTATTATCTCCACAGCGCAAGAGCTCGGCACAAGATTGCATGATTTACATCACAAGAAGACACTATAAATAGCAGCAACACACCTCTTCGCCATATAGATAGTCCTGTAATTGAACATGGGACCCAAAGTAGTTGTAAACCGGCCCCACCAGAACTCCTTAAGATGCGAGAAAGGTGCGGTGCTGTAGGGATGTGCGGAACAGCGGCATCTATTCCTAGACCTACCATAATAAGCGGCTGTATGGACCCTGCGGGGAGAAGCACTTGATACCAACAGTCCGAACCACTTCAGAACCGAAGGGACGGACCTTCACCACACTCGGTTTTATCGATATTGTCACCTGTTAGCCAGTCTCAAGCCCCGCCGGATACTGTTGTTTACCCGGATACCGGTCAGCCCGGTCACGAATCTCACGATGCCTATACGCTCAACAAAAAGGGCTAATAAAATGATTTAAATGTGAGGTGAAAGTAGCTATTCATAGCTTTCAATCCCAAGTTTTTTGGAGCAAATAACCCAGAATTGAGGTGACCAACCGTGACTGACTGGATCCAGGAGCTGACCAGTATCTGGGTAAACAACAGTAGCGGGTGTATTGTCCGCAGCGTTGCGTCCCTACCGACCCATCAGCGGGTTAGGACCAAAGGGATAAACGCGCACACCCACCGGTTAGGGTTTTCCAATGCACCGTGACAACAAGCAAATCGACATGATCCCCAACGACGCTCTGTGCTCGCCATGGTATAATGGCGCGGCTTGATATCGCCAATTCGCACGGCCCGGCTTCTTAATTTCAGGTCGCGCGCTCGTGAATTGGCGCAGTACGTCGATAAATGTCACCGTATCCTCTTCTGAAAGCTTCTTGGACGTGGATACACCCTCGGGAGACCCAATAGATGACGGGGCATGATATTCTTAGCATGCGCCACGAGGTCTGGATGGAACGATGTTAGCGATTTTCCAAGAGGTCAACTTGTTGAAGCGCTGGTCCGCGTGTGAACCTTGTTGTGAGTGCGGGAATCGTGATAAGGCGCGGAGGATCTACGCCGTACCGATCGCATAAATCATAAACTTCGGCCTCATCATCCCATCCGTGGGCGCCAAGCACCTCACCTGTCGCGTACTTCAGACCTGTCCCCGTAGTGTCAAACTCGACATGAAACACGTTGTGATCGTATTCCTTGAGTGCGAGACGGCAATTGACAGTACACGTCACTAGGTAGGTACGATTAGGAATATTGGGCTGCAGATTGGGGATCTGCGGGTATTGCTCCGCGGAGAGAGTACAGGTGTCCTGTTCGACGAGAGCAGATGGGAAAAAGATGAAGTGCCACATTGCGCCTTGATCTGAGTCTAACGTTATTCAAATATCGATAACAATTGCACTGAATTCGAATCTTTCCGAGCCTCCTGCGTGTCGTTTTGTTCAGCCGTAGTGGATAGGTCAACTCGAATGAGACCAACCCACACCCGTGTAAATATCGTCTTCATCTGCATTCCATCTACGGAGGTACCGTATAGACCCTCGGCCAATTTCAAAATAGCAGCCTTGCTGGTTCGAGAGCCCAGATGCAAGTGCAGGGACGCCAAATGAGCCACGAGGGCCGGCGATGGGTTCTGCGATGCCGCCCCTGATCCAACCAATGAGAATTTATTCCGGAATCAAACTGGCATTCTTCAAAGGAAAATGAGACTTGAACAGACCTAGATCAAGGATTGCAAGGAAGTTGTAAGGTGCTTGAAAGTAGAACCAGAATCACGTGGTCGATGGATAGAAACCGGGAAATGCCGAGGTGCATCCGTAGGGTCGGTCAGCGATCAGCGAATCTTTGCCAATACAGTACAGGTTGGAGACCCCGTGGACAGATGCTTGCCGAGTGCCATACTATTATATTACTGTATATGATGATACGCGCTTGACCTCGACAGCGTCAGTTTCTATGACTTCTGCGAATGTCGGCGTCGGTTCCCATATATAATCTTGCTTCTTACCACCTTTGTTGCGCTGCTATTCGTATCCCTTTCAATGCCTGCTTCACCTCCTCCGCCACCTTACTCTGAATCTGAACCGCCTCTACCCAGCCCCTCATACAGACCGGAACAACCATTGGCCTCATCCTCGACATCCCAGGCCACTACAGCGACTTTCCGTGTCGGACTTCATGAACTTCATGATTCATTGGTACAGGTCAAGCATGTCAAACACCATCTCCTTTTTTTGGGCGCATTGTATGACCTCAAGAGAAGAGTTGAATCCATAAACGAGGCATCATGGCCGCCTTTGATATCGGAGCTCGATCGGGAGCAGCGGTGGTCATGGTTTGTCCATCTGGCCGTCGAAAGGCGAGTACCAAATATACCAATTGACACTCTTAACATAAGACCAACTCATATGGATTCGGATCCGGGATCAGATTTGAGCGTTGGGTGAAGCATCTTTCACCACCCCTGAAATCAAACACATTCGCGAGGTTTATTCGTAACGATGTGCCTCCCATTGACGTTTGGATGGTCTTACATGCGTATTTGCTGAATCCACAGTCAGTGTCACCATAATTTTCGTCAATTCCCAGTCTGAATATTTGACAAGGACTTTCGCCGAAGATTGCGTCCGCCTTCGATTGCTAAAACATCTTGCAACATTCACAGCTTCACTTCCGGACTTCTTTTTCGATGTCTTGGTGAGTAGTTGTGTTACCTTTACCTTACTCGTTTGCTTGCATAGACTGATCCTTGCCTTAAAGGATTCCATCAATGACATGATCTTATGGAAGCCCCACGCAGCCAGTAGATCCAACTGGGTCACGAAGACTGGACTACCTTTTGACCCTTTTGAGAGCGCAGCAGTTCTTCAGCATCAAGACCTCCTATGTCCCAAGTGTAAGGCAGCGGTCAGTCCTCGTGAGTGCACCAACTTTCGCGAGAAGTCTCGGGTTTTACGCACGCTCAGCATACATAACCGCTGCTGGAACTGGTTATGCTCAACGAAACTTCTCTTGTGCATGTGCTTTCTGCACTTTCGAAATAACGAGGGAGAAGCTTGCCGTAGCCAAGCTGACCATAGACCTGACTGCGCACCTGTTGCGTGAACCTCAGGGGGGAGTCACGGACATGCAGCTGTACCTTCCGTAGGTCGGCTGGTGTCTCTCATAATTTACGATCCTCATGCGAGCTATAGACATAGTCTGCGCACTGTCTTCGGGGAAGACACACAGCGAGCTATAATCATCAAACGAGATTTACTTAGTCTGAAGCCTATCAACCAGTTCAATACGCGGAAATGGCGCCAAAATCAAGGGGCTAGCGTAGCAATGGCCGAAAGTCTGAATTGGAAGCTCGGCGAGATGCGGAAACCATTGCTCAGCCTCCAAAGACCCAAGATGTGAGCATTTGTCCGATATTAGTTGTGTGGTCACACCGACCGAGGAAAGCAAAGTTGGGCCAAGGTATTGAGCGCTTACCAAAACCAGAGGTCGTTCTCAGTAGAGCTGGTCGGGGCGGTGAGTGTTACTCACACCAGCCTTCCTTGGCTGACACATCGTGCTGTCTTCAGGTGCTACGCCAAGGTTCGTTTATCAGGAAGATACACGACCTTGGCTGGACATCGCCGAGTTACTTTGAGAAGCGGGTAGACTCTACCGCTCTCCACTATGCAATCGTCCGATATCACGCGTGAGGAAAGATATCTTCCTAACGCATATATCCTCTTTATCGTGCCATTATAGGTTTCTTGACTTGATGTCATCGGATGAGCACATGCTTTTAGTGCCCACATTGGATATAGACCTGGTCTGGCACTCTCACCAACTTTCTGGTCCTCGCTATCAGAAGGACTGTAAGAATAATGTTGGGCGATACATCGACCAGTAGGTCTACCCTTAATTGCGTACACTCTCACTACCGTATCTGATTCCCCGTTCAGCGATGATAGAGTTGAGCAATTTCATCTATCAGATGCATTTGACGCGACGTGTCGGACCTGGGAGGTTTGTTGTAGATTCCCCGCCTCTTTCCTATGCTTATACTCATAGCAGAAACGCTATGGTTTGTCGTATACTCAATGCGGATGTCCCCTCCCCGGGAATACAATTAGTCAGAGACTCGCGCGGCTTGTCCCCCACGCGGGTTCAAGACACTATCCGCTGTCAAGACTTGCGCCACCTGCCGATCAGCCTGAGATACTTGCCGCATCACATCCATCCGACCACAATACAGTGGCTGTCCTTGGCTTACCAAGCAACACCACTGCCAAAGCACAACGCGAAAACAAGGCCCTGCGCCGTCGAGAGCGTGAAGCATGTCGCGTGCGGAAGGGGGAGATGACTCAAGAAGAGTTCGAGCGCAATGCTGAACACGCAGCGCCCTTCCTTCTGCCTGTACCACTCTCGCCACCGGACCCGGTGCCTGTGACCCCTTTGGGACAGGTGATCAGTACGGAAGACTGGACCTTGGGGAGCTTCGCGGGTTGCGTCGCGGTATGCTTGCGTTCTATTCTTTCGATCTTCACTCGAGGTGGTAACGAGCTCCTATTCAACCCCACAGAGCGCGGGTGCAGCCTGTATCACAGGGTCCACTGATCTTAATGAAGGTTACATGGGGTCGACCGATCCTTGGGTTGCTTGGAAATAGGCTGAATGGGATGTCATATGATCGTATGATTCTTTGAGTCAATTGGATATTGTCCTACTTAATGGGCCGATACATGAAGCCCCGTTTACCTTGGTGATATGTATTTGGATCCGTCACCGGTGAATTTTTGTTTCCACAGTATGAGAGTTGCCGACTCGGGGCGCTCGCATATAGTCCTGCCATCTACAGTATGTAGAAACGATATATGATGAGTTAGGAAGAAAGGGCTTCAGATACTGAGGTCAGATAGGGTTCGGAAGGCCCGTTTCAGAAATGTCCGGAGCATATTCGATGATACTTCGCCTTTATCGCGAACGACCGTGTAATGTTCACGTCGGGGTGAAGCCACTATCACTAGTATAATACTGTCGCCTACCCCTCAGCCGACTGAGCCGACCGGTCACCATCTTCTCACCACGGATTTGGGATGTTATTTATCCAAAAAAAAAAACACAAACCCATCAACATGGACCATTAGATACTGTATTATATTTGTTGAGAGTTGCAAGCGAGATATTCGGATCGATCGGTTAAGGGGTTACGGCCGTTACGGGATAGTGCTGAGGCAAATCGCATTGCCTTGTCGTATCCATACAGTCGGTAACTCAATTATTGAAGCCCATGCTCCTTGTAATAGACAGCTGATAAGATGCATAAGATATTGAGCGTTCCACACATGGGCGAGGCGCGAGAGCTTGATTCCTGATTCCAACAGACCGGTAAAGACAAAAAAAGGCGTTCGCGTTTGGGTATCGGACAAAAAAACAAAAGAGACGAAACGCTTTCGGCATATTTGACGAAGGATCAATATCTCGAATCCTCGATCTAATTATTTCGTTATCGTTTGCGGAGAACCAAGGTTGACACTAGCGCGCAAGTTCGAAAAAAATAGCCGACGAAACTTTGAATCGTGAAGCATATCCAAATATTGTAAGAAGACACATCCACGTACACCACCGGAAATTTGGAGCAACTCGTTATATCATAAACACGTGTACGGCGGCGTAGGTTCCACGATGGCAGCCTTTTCCTTAAGGATTAAGAAGTCTCCAAATGCCTCCTCTCCCCCGAATTTTTTTTTCTTCGGTTACGGAAACCGGGAACCTCGGACGAGACGTTTCCGAAGAAGAACTGGCCGCAAGTGGCAAAGGCAGCATGGCATGGTCACGTTGGGGGCGCCAGTGGTTCGAGGGTGTGAGTGATCACAGCTTGGATCATTTCGGTGTCATTATGATAAGGGTACCAGAATATGAGTTGGACGTCCGATCCATTGCAGTACTGCTGTACACTGCCTGTACATCTCTCGGCGCTAATTCGAGAAATGCCTAGACTGGACCAGTATCAGAAATTATACAACGCACTAGCTCCAGCCGCTAGTGTTTTTGACTGAGAAACGGACAGATGAAGAGTTCGCATGGCGACCAAGACCGAGCTACACTGTTTCTCACGGTAGCCCCGGAAATAATAACGCCTTTTCCAGGTTAGGTTAGGTTTTCAGCGTTTCAACTGAATGTTCTCCTGCTCTTGGAACTGTCAATCGTCATTTCTGGACGCAAAACAGGTCATTGATAAACTCTTCAACTAGCTTTAATCGGCCTCATGGTCGTTCCAAGACTCAATAACGATACAAATATGTCCAAGTCTGTCACGATCGCAGGTGGCGCTCACTGGCAAACTCACATCGGCCCCATTTTATCTGCCATGGAAACTAAAGACATGACATAGATTTGCGCATTTCCCCAACGCCCTTCCATGACTCATGCCACCACGCACGAAGAGCGACGGAGACTTCCTCCCTTTGGGGCTAGGCAAAGGCTCTTCTCGTTGCTTTGATCTCTGAAGTAGGCGGTCGATCGGCAGCTCGCCCGTCATTCAGTTGGCTGGTACAGCCAAACATCTCATAACCCATATTGTATCCCTGTTTTCAATCAAATCTCGGCGGTGTCAATTGGATGTCACCTTCATAATTTAGGAAACATTTCTTGTGGCGGATGGCTTCTGGAATGCTCAGTTTTGTCGTAACCCATGCCTTTGGCCATCCAACAAAGGGGTACAGCCCGTCGGAATATTAGCGTCATGTGGGTCGACATTACTGTATATTGCCGGGTGAGTGGGACACCCAGATCAACTGATTGTCTGCCATTTCCTTGGCCATCATCTCGTCAGCTTCTCCATCTGATAAGCGTCCCGATGCCATGTTTTCATTATTGCAACCTGGAGCATGCTACAAAGTTCTCGTTCTGACACCATAGCTCGCCACGTTCAATATTTGTATAGTGTTGGCGATTCATCGTGACTTGTCTAGCGCGGAATCCTCGTGGGATGCTCGTGTCAGTGACGAGGTGCCCAAACGTCGTGAGGTGGAGCGTCCAGGACCAAAATCTAAGGCCCGAAACTAGTTTGAAGCTTTGTGCTTGTCCGGGTTGTCATACTAGGACTTCTGTCGGGATCGCCATCATGCTCGCGGGTGGTATTCCAGGGCGCCGCCGATTGCCTGATGGCCGTACCATGTGCCAAGTTCAGATTGCCGTGCAAGTTGACTCCAGCTGGGCATCAGCGAGATGACATCTTACTAGAAGTCCTACATATTGTACTGCTAGTATTTGTTTCGAGCCGCTCTCGATTTTTACAATCTAGAACTTGAGAGACCTTGTGCCACATGCCCAAAATCTAGACTAGTCTTGTACCTAGGGCCGAGAAAACTGGTACGATGCCGATCGTATTGGGACAGTCGACTAAACACGGGACCGGTATTAGCCCCGAGTTCCGAACAGACTCACTGCATTGGGACACCGATGACAGGTACCACCAATAGGAATCAATGCTGCTATAGCCTGTGACTACTGCTGTAGTACTACTTGCATGGACATGGCCCGCCGGTTATACAATAATACCCGGATGATAATCAATCCAATAGTCACCTACAGACTTGGAGAAGACCAAGCGAAATACTACTTCGGAACCTTCATGGAACCCCAACAACTCCCAAGGATAGACCGCAAACAGTTATAAAAGCCTATTACTCACCGTTTCTATGGCTAGCTCCTGCCAGTGCAGCAGGAAGAACGTGGCCATACGAGTCCGGGGTCCGACTCGGACCCTGGGTACGCCTGTCGTGCGTATCGCTTGGGGATGACACCTTCACCAGTACTGGCACCCAGTTACTACTAGTACCTTGGCATCGGTAGCACCGGTTTGGTCTGTGCGGCGGCGCTCGTCACCTGAAAGGTGCAAAAGTGAGTCACTTGGCACCTTTTCAGGATGTGCCCATGTACTGATTATTTTTTGTCAATGTTCGCCTTGGGGAACCCCATGTAGCACCTCCGGAATAATTTCATGCCACCAGTCCCATATCTCAACATGTGTCCTAATAACACCGTGTTCTACCCCCATAGCCTCGTGGCCATCAATTCGTGCCATTCGTAGTTCATGTTGACACCACCACTCGGCACCTTCTTTTCAGGATATATCATTTATAGAGGCTACGAGATATGTCTTGCAGGCCAGTATTCTCGCTGGCAACACCCCAAACCTGGTCGGATTTCATAACAACCTTTGACATTGGGGGCTGTCGTCGACGTTGGTCTTAGAAAATGGAGCCCGACTTGCAGAATCTACTAGACACGTTCTATTCAATCATCCGGCATGCCATCATAGGCATAATACACCAAACACTAATCTACGGTCATCTTTGCCGCCTCTATATAGTCCATCGCGATCACTGACCCTCCATACATCCCAGGGATATATTTGTGTCTCGTCCCCACCGCGCTTTACGCCATGTTGTAAGGAATCCATCGCCCAAATCTGCTTTTTTTTTTTCTCAAGATTTTCATGGCGAAACAGCACTAATGGCCTCTCAAGCCGATCTCGGAAATGGCTCATCGCCAGCATCACTCCCATTTTCCCGTTGTTGACTGTGTATTGGACGTTTTCCATCGTCCACGCCTTTCAACTTATTGACCTTGAGAATAGCAATGTCAGGATGTGCTTCGGCAGTGATAATGCTTCCATCTGCCTTGCCCATAAGCTGACATCTAGTCGCCCTCCTGTGACGTCTTGGCTAGATATGCTTGAGACCATCCTTTTCGTCAACGTTAGTACAGTACAGGGTACCAGCTTTGTATCCACTCACATTTTCCGCAAAACCATTGTGAACTGACCCGTATCCCGGAATTTTGATTTAGTATCTTATTGTCGATGGCGTCATCGTCTGGAGAGCTTGGGTCCTGTGTCATGACCAGAGTAGGGTTGTCTTGATGGTTCCAGTGGTCATGCTCGCCATCAACATTGGTGCGCATTTCCCCCTCTTCTTGGCCTTGCTTTGCCTCACAGTAACCTGTCCCTCCCTTGAACATTTTGTAGTCGTTTACCTCATGGCGGTTGCGTTAAGGGTCGCCCTAATCATGTCCTTAGATGAGCCTCGTATCCGAGTCCTCTTCAAGATGACCCGTGGCACCCAATTGACTCATCTGGCGCTCTCCTTGTTAATCAACATTTCTGCAACATCAATCATAGCTCTCAAGGCCTGGTAATTCTGCGTCCATGATGCCTTCAGAAACACTTTGTTGACTGCGCCTTGATTGATGACGCGACGTGCTGATACATACAGGGAACACCGCAAGTTGTTGATGGAAAGAGGGTTTAGTATCCAAACCCCTTCACAAGCATTTAGGATATTAGCTATTCTGGTCGAGTCAGGTGTAATTTATATTCTGATTGGTGTAAGTTCCTCCTCGGTATACAAGCGCGGTTGTCACATTTCATTCTCTCCAGGTCACGGTCTTAGCCTCAATTGTCATTCCACTAGCCCTCCAGAAAGAGGTGGAACTTACTGAGGATATCACGTCTGTGGCTTTACAGCTTGTAGTGCGTTACAGTGGTTCAGAAATCACCCTCGAATTGTATTGATTTCGTGATTTGGTGGAAGGGAATCTATCCAATCGTTGTAGT
Organism: Russula virescens; assembly: GCA_003316435.1. NCBI lineage: Eukaryota > Fungi > Basidiomycota > Agaricomycetes > Russulales > Russulaceae > Russula > Russula virescens. The sequence goes on along the minus strand of QFEY01000835.1, from coordinate 570 downwards.
TCTGCTCGTGGCGAAGAACTGCTCGCTCAACCCCACATTCTGTTCGTTAGGCACCATTATTGACGTCCGTGGGGGTCAACGTTCACAAACGGAACCCATAAGTTTCGCTCCCGGACCCGTACCTGCGTCAGGCGGGCAGATAAACACTGACATATATGCATATTCACTCCACGTTGGACCAACAGACACGGGAATGGGTACAGGAAACATCAAAGTTTCGAGCGAGGAGCACACGGTTTCTTAGCATATCACTTGTGTAGACTCAATATCCGATCTTGTAATTTCAGCGTATCAGTGGCTGTGGACATTTGTATCGCCGCTGTATCGGTTACACTTGATAGTACTGTATTAGAAACGTAATGATGTGTTTATTTCTTTCCCTCAACACGACTCTTCGTACTCAATCCCAACTCTAAGATAGTCCGTTAGCAGTCACTGTATGCTTCCGGGACAGCCAATTCACAACCATTTCCATCTCATCAGCTTCTCCTTCCGATCATACTTATGCGTGCCGATGCCTTGTTATTTATCATCACAACCTGGAGCATGCTACCAATTTCTTGTTCTGAC
>QFEY01000834.1:0-31842 GCA_003316435.1 Russula virescens | reverse complement strand
CCAAAGAACAGAGTCGTTGGGACAGTCGCCCCTGCAGAAGATAGACAACGTCACGCAGGCAGAAGCCTGCACATAAGCGAAGGTGTGAACCTGCTTGGCATACCTGTGATGGCGCAGACTCGTGCTTGAGCGTGGCGTTCGTATGCGGCATAGATGAGGGTTGTTAATGGCGCGCAGGCAGTGCTTCGCTACCATCGCAGACGCGGGGTCCGCGCCAATTTTGCGTGCCACGATAGAATCCATTGGGGTCGCGTCCTGCAATCGCGTCGATGTGGTTTTTCCTAAGGCTCGCACAGCATATCTACGAAAGGATCCTTCATCCCTTGGCGTAGGTCGCGCGGCACGAGCGGTATGGGGTGAGACACGCTATATGGGCGTAATCAAGTTTCAGGAGGGATGCCACCATCCCGGATAGAGGTTGTTCTAGAATGAGCAAAGTGAGTCAACAATGTAGGGTGCTGATGCTTGCCTGCGGACTGCGGTCAACCGTCACCGCCATGCCTTCTAGACCCTGAGATGTTACCGGCACATCCTTCTGAGGCTGAATATCTTGAAATAAACCTAGGGTAAGGGCGAGATTGTCAAATCTGTATGGCGAGTGAGGTGACGAGTTGTATATGATTACGCCGGAGGTTGGTGGGTCTCGAGACGTAAAGAAATACAATGGTTGATGATCACGTGCGCTAGCGAAGTTCGGTGATCCACACCGTGACAAAGTGGATACTTACATGCCCCAAGTAATGACATTTGATTCGGAGGGCAGGCGTATCAGTGAGTTGGCTTCATGCAGAACTAGCAACTCGAAGTCACGGTGTCGGTTCGATGCAATATGTTTGAGTTATTTACAAAAGGCATACAAGCCTCATCGACCTGACTCACTGGCAGTCAGGAGTCGGCCGCCGCTTTTTCTCACCATGACATATTGACTATCCGATGACCCACCGGAATGATGCGCTGACATAGCAAAAGATTAATGAGTTGCGCCACGGCTTCTGGTAGTGATCCACTCAATACCGATGACGTGGGTCAACGGCTGGATAGACTGCGTGGCCCGTCGAATACAAATAGCAAGTCGACAGAACTATAGACGACATCATCTCGCAGTACACCCATCCCCACCACATACCAGACTTACACACATCTGAATTTCGATATGATGTCTCTGTGGGCAAATTCCTCGATTCCTGCCTCCAAGCTCGGTCGTTATCGAACTTTGTCACCCCTCGCGGGTGTGCGTGTCTCTCCGATCCAGCTAGGAGCGATGAGTATCGGAGACAAATGGAACGAGTTCGGAATGGGCTCGATGGATAAGGAGAGCTCCTTCAAGCTTCTTGATGCCTACTTCGACCTCGGTGTACGCCAAATTTATACCTCTTGTGTTTCACCCAGCTAACCCATGCCCCCAAAAGGGAAATTTTATCGACACTGCGAATAACTAGTACGTGCATCCTTAGTCGTGTGGTTATGGCTTTGCAGCTAATCAGCCCACATCTGACTATAGCCAAGACGAAACGTCCGAACAGTTCATTGGCGAGTGGGCCGAGAAACGAGGTATCAGGGATCAACTCGTCATCGCAACTAAGGCAAGCCTCGACCTTCCATTCGTTGAAGGTTCACGCATGATATACTGATGTTATCGGCAGTATTCGACCAACTTCAAGCGGGGCCAGGACCAAATCACTCACAAAGTGAATTATTCTGCAAATCATGCAAAGTCACTCCGCATTTCCGTCGAGGCCTCCCTCAAGAAGTTACGCACATCGTACATCGATATCTTGTATGTACATTGGTGGGATTGGACCACGTCCGTTGAGGAGATTATGAACGCGCTTCACAACCTGGTCGTTCAAGGAAAAGTACTCTATCTGGTACGCTGCTCCCCCCCATTGTCATTCGACGTGACCTTACCTGCACCGTACGACAGGGAATCTCGGATTCACCAGCATGGATCGTGCCCAAGGCGAATCAGTACGCGAAAGATCATGGAAAAACACCATTCTCGGTCTATCAGGGAAGATGGAGCGTGCTCGAACGCTCGTTCGAGCGGGATATAATTCCTATGGCACGTGCCGAGGGGCTAGCGCTCGCACCATGGGACGTCCTTGGTGGCGGGAAAATCCGGTCAGATGCGGAGGAAGCCCGACGGCGCGAGTCTGGTGAAAAAGGTCGAACGATCGTAGATCCAAACTGGGAGCGCACGGAGGAGGAGAGAAAGGTATGCCTTGTACTCGAGGAGATTGCAAAGGAGGTCGAAGTAGAGAGTCTTACCTCCGGTGCGTCATCTCTCTTGAGACTACTGAAGGGTAACTCGTACTGAGTAGTCCTTGACTAGTTGCGATCGCGTACGTCCTCCACAAGACGCCTTACGTTTTCCCTATAATCGGTGGAAGGAAGGTCGAGCATCTGAAGCAGAATGTTCAGGCGTTGGATATCTCCCTTTCACCAGACCAAATTCAACGCATAGATAATGCAAAGCCTATCGATCTTGGCTTCCCTTACACCCTCATTGTGCGTACTATCCTAAAACTTGCTAATAGGTCCCTGTCGCTGAACCCATGAGCAGGGGCAGAGTCCAGAAACATCGCTCTTCGGAGGGCTCCTAACACAGCATATTTATGACAGTGTCCCTACACAGGGTGTGATAACGCCCTCGAAAGATTGACACCAAAACGCATGAGTAACTTCTCGTGTACAATGCTCGACATTTTGGTAGATACATGTGATTTGAGCCTATATGGTGTATGCTAGAAATTATCAGCTGTTTTCTGTAGATGTTATAAGAACGAATGGCTATGCATGATACGGTGGAATGGCTGATGTCCAAGCAGCCGTTGACCCTTGCGAAAGATGGTTTCGCCTTTGGGGGGTTACCAGGCTTTTTCTAACAATTTATCAGCTAATCTGTAGCAGGTCCTGGAGCAACCTCCGCCAACTTTGGTAAGATGCACGAAATGTGGACAGGATTCAACATGACAGACCAAACGATAACGCAGAGACTGTGACAGAGATCAGGATGGGGAGAAGGAGAAAGAGAAGCTCGTATACTGTAGACACCCCCGGAATTGAACCGGACATCTTTCCCAAAGTCACCGAAGTGCAAAGTAAACCAATTACACAGTGCACCCAAATTTACGCCATCTTTCCCCTTGTCAGTTACTACTGTATTTGTCGTCTATCAGAGCACCGATATGAAGCGGGGACGCAGCGTGAGACACGCATAAAGTAAAGGTAAAAGTCATCTTAATATTGTCTCATCACATTAGACGCTGCTTGTTTTGAGACTTTTCTTGGAGGAAATAAAGCAAAAATAATGCAGACAGTTGCGAAAATCCAATACCAACTTCCTGATGCCCGGAGAAGGCTTCGGCAACAACTCGGGCCTGTTCCGTTTGAACCCATCATCCGTTTGTCACTTTGTAGAACATCGGACCCATGCAGCAGGAGCTGAGCAGATGCGAAAAAGCGGCCCCACACGGCTTCACGTATCGATATCGATGGCACCTTGGTACCGATCAACGGCTGGACTATGCGCCCCGCGGGGCATGCCGATCTATCAGAAACTTTTGATCTTGGCGCGTGTCGCACCGTCGAGTAAAAATAGCCACTCCACAGAGCTGCGGAATCGGAAGACATAGCCTTGTAACATACCCAACCCTCCACCGCATACTACGTAGTGTCATGGTCATATTTTTCCCAATTCCACCTCCCAAACTGGGCCATTATCGTACCTTGTCACCCCTCACGAAGTCTGAAGCTCGCAAATTCAGTTAGGAGGGTCAAACATTGGATACAAATGGGACAGCGTTGGCTTTGGCTCCGTGAATAAGGAGGGCTCCTTCAAACATCTTGAACGCTCACTTTGGTTTCGGTGTACGTAATTTCAGGATTTCATTACTTGATCTGTCTGAAAAGGGGAAACCTCATCGACACTGTAAAGAAATAGTACGCTTTTGAAGAATAACCTTCTACCTTTCAGTTGACAAGCTCGACTCCAGCCAAGACGAACCAATGGAAGAATCCATTGGAGAGTGGCCGAGAAAAGAGGCATTCGAGGCCAACTCGTCATCGCAACCAAGGCAAGTCCTGAACTTTCCTCCCATTAAATCATCATACACACAATACGTGCGGATGTCGCCATCAGTATTCATGCAACTTCAAGCGGGGCCAGGATTAAATCACTCCATGGAAGCCTCCTTGGAGAAATTGCGTACGTTATACATCGAACATTATCTATTCACTAGTGGGATTGAACCACATGGGTTGAGATATGAACGTGCTTCACAATCTGGTTGTTCAAGGAAAAGTACTTTATTTGGTACACCGCTTTCCGATCTTGTCGGACGTGACCTCACCACACAGTACTACAGGGAATCACCGAGGCGGCAGCATGATTAAATCAATACGCAAAAAGCCACGGAAAGACTCAATTTCTCAGTCCGTCAGGGAAGCTGGATGCTCGAATGCTCTTTCGAGCGAGATATCATTCGACTTGCGCTTGCGTCATGGGGTGTCCTCGGCTCTGGGAATATCCGGAGAAAACGGCCGCACGGCGTCGGGTACAAACTGGGAGCGCACAGAGGAAGAGAGAAAGATGTGCCTCTTGCTCGAGTAGATTGCAAAGGAAAGCGGGGCAGAGGGTATTACAGCTGGTACATTGAGAGGGGGGTAAGCGCCGTTGACTAGTTGCGATTGCGTACGTCCTGCACAAGACGCCATATGTTTTCCCTATCATCGATATATCATCGGTGAACGGAAGGTCAGGTATCTGAAGCAGAATATTCAGGGGTTAGATATCTTGCTTTCACCGGAACAAATCCAACGCATTGAAAACGCAAACCTTATCGATCTTGGTTTCGCGTACATCCCCATTGTGTGTACTCCCATACAACTTACTGGTATGAGTTTGTTGAGTTCGTAGATAGAACTATAATCCAGAAACATCTCATCTTGGACAAACTCAGACGCTGCACACCGATGACAGTGTCCCCGCACACGCGGTGATATTGCCTTCAAAAACTTGAGACTGGCAGTAAATGTTGCAAACAAACCGTATTCTAAAGATCTTATAAGTAAGAACACCTACGCAGGATACAAGAATACAGCCACTATGACCTTTAGTGGGGCCAATAAACGAATTATTGACGACAAAGTAGGCGATTCTGGGGCCAATTCTTGCAAGGGTAGTTTTCGCCTTCTTTGCAAGTTCTTGGGGAAAAGAATCATGCACGATTTTATTTGTCTTGTCCAGGCACTGTTTAAAATATTTTCAGCTGATCTTGAACTTGTCCAATGGACTGACATCGACGTTAGTGCGAAACACCGAAGATGTGAAGAAGACAGTTAAGGGCGAACCATATGGAAGGGGATAAATGAGATCTCGTGTTGTAAACGCGCGGATGTGCTTTCAGGGCGAAGGGGCTGTGCAGGTATGATAATCGAAGTTATAAATAGGATGGCAGAGCGAATCCGAGGGAATTAGAGCGAAAGAACAGTTGAATGTATCGTGACGGCGAGCGCGGGCATTGTTATGCAGAAGTATATAGACCCCCAGTATATTGTAGCGTAAGTCGCTGTTAAGAGAAGTGTGAGACTGCGAGTGACGAAAAAGGGTTTCTGTAGCTGGTGGGACGGCGGTACAAAACTTTTGCCTTTTGCCTAAAATGTAACGGTCGGGCCATGTTCCCGAATCCGAATACTACGGTGGTTTGGAATCGCCGAAGTCACGAACTGCGGGAAGATAGACGAGGTCAGAATCATAGAAGCGCGTATAGGCCATATGCTTTGAATTCGTCCACAATACGCCGAAAAGATATAAGTGAGGGTCCATGTGGCGTTGCAAATATTACTGTATAAGAGGTTGTTGTCTCAAAGGGCGAATGAAAGACCAAAGGCAGAGGTAGATGGCATACGGTTCTTGGGTTTCCAGATGGGTACGCCTGTTCAACATTGTATCACATCGCCGGCGCCATGTTGAAATCCGAGGTAGAGACCACAATAAGAAGGGTGGTGGCCATAGGTGACTATGTACTATAGTGAGTCTTCATGTATCTGGAACCATATCCATATGGGACAAGGGGTTGGAAGGACGTAAGTTGGCTTCCGTGCAGCCTGTCGTTACGAGGATATGAGGTAAGAATGCCCTTCCCCTTGCATAAATGTACGTAGGATGATAGGAATAGATGTCTAGGAGTGGCAGTGGCATGGGTGGGCTATGCTCAGAGTACTGTATGCTCATACCCAGCCACAATTAAAGCGAGGGGACTTATGACGGCCCAGATCGAACAAGGCACATGGCTCAGGGTCTTCTTTAGGAAAATGTACCCTGAGCTCGGTTCCATGACGGGGCTTGTTTTTCATAAGTGCCAAAGAGAGGCGCTGAAAATGTATTCCTTTGTTTGATAGGAGCTGTATGGCTCGATATTGCATTCTCCATGCGCCGATAAGAACTGAATACTGTATGTACCCAGAAACCTATATCGACTTCGCCGTCCATACAAAGAGCTTGCAAGGAGGGCGAGTGCTTTTGGATTCCGATAGCTGGTCTGTCACGTCAAAAAACAGGAACACGGTGCCTGTTATTTTATTAGCCGCGGCAAGCTATCGTGCCTTGTATTGTCTTCTTCCTTGGTTCGCTCAGTCGCAAACGTCGAGATTTGCACGACGGTGAAACAGAATTGCGATAGTCAACTGCGGCTTTAAGGACGCCAGATGCGGGGGAGAGGGACACGCCTGGGATACCGGGCCAGTACCGGTGTTTGTATTCCTTCCGACGACGCTGATTCCCGCGGTCACGGTGGCGCTTTGCAACACTTTGCGCCCGTCCATCACCTGCAACTTAATACTCAGCACCGCACCAGACTCGCGCCAGATTCGCACCACTCCAAATATTTGGGAGGGGTTTACACTTCTAGCCTTCCCATTTTCGCGCATCGCCATCAGCTCGTGGTCTGAATGGCCTTCCTCGAGTCAAATTCGTTTCCCGCCCGTGGAGTGACGCCCACCTCATTCGCCACCAATGAGCGCCAGCAGCGGGAACCGCCCATAGGCTTGTATCCTTCTCATAGGGCGTGAGACTTTTCAGCCCTTAATATCCGCTTCGAGATCTGGGAGATTCCCCAAACTGGAGTATAAATCCGTTCGCCCCCGTACAAGACAAAAACTTCCCACTTCCTCGCTATTTCTATCACTGCGCCCGCAACGAACTTACCCTTCGAAAAGATATGTCTCTGGAACGCGATCAAGAGCCCATGCAAGATACGCATGATCCCGATCCCAGCGTACCGATGCCCGTTACCTCTTCCAAAAGATCACTTTTCCGGCGACCTTCCGCACCACCACCCCCGTACTCTTCTCCCCCAACTCACCCACTTTCTTCGGACCCGCACCTCCCTTCTCATCCGTCCGATCGCTCTGCCACGCCGACGCAAAATCGGCCCTCGATTCGCCCGGAGGCGCCTTCTCGACCTTTACCTCCGCCTCCAAGGCCCATAATTGTAACCCCCACGGAACAGCAGCGACATACTACGAATCCTGGTCAATCAGAGCCATCACCTCGAGCTTCTGTCCTGCCTTCCCCTCACCCATCATCACTTCCAACTACACATTCTTTCTCTTCACCTCGCACATCCCCGCTATCCCCGCAACCTCACGTCACCTCCTTATCACAGCCTCACTCTGCATCCTCGAATACACAGATCACCAAGTCCCGTTCATTTCGCCCGTTTTCTGCCCTGAAACTGTCCAGGGCGACGCGAAACCCGACAGCACAAACTGCGGGGCAAAGATCATGGAAAACCACAGAAGAGGCGAAGTATAGGGCTGAAGTGGAGAGACTACACACCGTAGAAGAGGAAGCTGCCGCAAGAGAAAGAGAAGATCAAGTGAGCCGCCTTCTTGCAGCGCAGACAGAGGCAAGGGAAATCGTCAAATCTTGCATCCAGTCTTTACTCTTGAGTGGTCATCCCTCTGAAGAAAATCGCATATCTATCTTCTCCACCTGTCTTCAAGCTTGCAAGAACGCCGGCTTAGATCTCCCCTCTGTCCTACAGGAACCACTCATTGAGGGGCAGACACCGGTATATTGGGCTATACTCAACAGGCTCGCGGCGTCACCAGAAGGCGACACTACGAACTCAGACGCCATTATAACGGCCCTCTTGAACGCGTGTGGACCACTAAAGGACACCACAATATCTTCCGTGCGCCTGGCGTGCATGTTGATATCCAACAACACACTCCTCCAGCACTTGTTTTGGCACTTTCCGGGGCTTTCTCCGCTTTCTATGAAGGATCGTATGCTCCTGGGTCCCTCAGGCGGAGGGGACATCGTCGAAGTGGACGAGAAGCACGACGGCACAGGTGCTTTCGTAGCTCACATGAAGATCCGTCGATTCCGGCTGCGAATGAACGTTTCTGCGTTCGTTAAAGTCGAATTTGTCACGTTTGGTAGGCCCTATCTATCCTTCCGTCAGACCCTAAATGGTCCACCATCTAACGTTCTTGAATGCAGAACGGATTTGGACGGCCACATTCTCCGTGGTCGCGGAACATACACCAGGCGGTCTGTCTGAGAACAAGCGCGTCTTCTCACTCGAGTTGGCGAATAAATCCATGCCTGCATATGTGGATGCCGATCTTTGCGTCATCGGACACTCTCATCGAGACAATACGTCTGATGACAATGAACCTATTTTTTCCGTTCCTGTTGGCGGTGAAGGATGCGCACTTGAACCAGGTCCCAGAAATGCGGTCAAGGTGCGACTGGACCATGGGCCTATGGGTCTCCACTGGGTTAACGAGTTCGTCAATGCACATTCTCTTGCCACTTCTTTCTATTGACACCATGCTCTCTAGGTCATTGGCGCTCGTTGACGAAGATGGAACTCTTCACGCTCAACTCGACGTCAGGTTAACCCAATATATACCTCCAATACCACCCGCTAGTCCTGATCAGTCCGATACTTGGAGTCAAATCTCCGGAGTAGGGACCGTGACCAGTAGCTCAAATTCCGACACTACACAGTCCCCTACCACAGATACTCCGCACCCCCCTGTAGGTAGAAGTAAGCGCGATCGAAAGGCAAAGGATCGAGACAAGCCAGTATACACAACGCTACGTAGAGGCGGCCGCTAACTGTGGACCAGCAGGCTCGCAACTCTTGACGTTTCCTGGAGAAAAGTTGATGACTACATGCACATTCTTCTTAGACATTGGCATCGTTCAGTCTTTCTGCTCTTTCGGACGGTCTTTTTTTTTTTTTGCGCATGTCGCCATGCACCTGTCCCCGTATCCAGCACCGACGCATTACCTTTTTTTTCGTCAACCGCGGTCTCCTCAACCCTTCACAGCACCGCGCAACACGTTTTTGCGTATACCAACGCACTGGTAACTGACTCAACGGACTCGAATCCCGAGCCTCAACTAGATGGGGACGCACTCGCAACACAGAGAAGGCGGGTGTTGGGAATTACCAAACGGGGAGGTAGAGCGGGGATCAGGTTATGGCTGTCCGACTGGTGACAGTGTTTTCCTCCGCTACTTTGGATGGAGACCCAATAGAATTTTACCTGGTTAGTTGCACAGCCAGCCGTCACCCAGAGATTAAATTTCAGGATGTCCCCCATTCTAATCAACACGAATCAATAGAACACTGTTTGATATCAGCCAATACATTGCAGATCAGTCAAAGCGCAAGCTCTATCAATCACATGCGGCGTGCGTGACATCATGTGGATCAAAGAAGACAGGCTCTATCAATATTGATCATTAATATTGTTCTTGTCTGGCGTAGTCACTGGCAGGATCGTTAGGCAGAGAGAGTTGTGCGTAGCGAAGCGAAAATGATAGAGAAATGGCGCTCGCATGTCACAAAGCTGTGGAGGGAGATAAGGTGCAGGACCATGGCACAACTAGGGTAATAACGGAGTACCCTGACCGCTGGCTGAGGGACTCGCATCGGGTATTGGTGTATCGCCGTATGCAAAGGAAAGAGGGTCCAAAGCTAAGTTACGTTCAGCCCTGGGCCACTGGCACATAAGGCACGTCAATTTGGCACTGATCTACGTACTGCAACACAATTTGCTGTAAAAAAGGGAATGTTTCAGCTTTTTTGGAGAGAATTGAGGGAAACCTAAATCGTAGCAGAATGCCCCCAAAATGCAGTATCCTCTGCAGTGCATCTCTCTTACAGTGGTTTGTTGGGTTGTCCAAATGCCTGGGCACCGTCCGTTATCAAATGTCCTCTCCACCTCACTCCGGCCTTTCCAAATCGTGTGACAACCAGTCAAGCTTGTCAAGCCAGTGCGCGGGAAAACGGAATTCCCCGAAAAAGAGTGACGTTACTCCTGGTTCCCATCCCCTGCATAACAGTTTGACAATGTTGTATGATGTACCGTGCCATGAATAGCTCGCTAATTTGCGCCGACGCGAGGCCCGAGGGGTCCTCAGGCCTCGAGGATCAAAGGCGCTGAAAAGAAAATACAGAAAATGGAAAGTTGTTCCAAATCTGCGGTGCACCCTACCGCTAAACTGGATTTGTATGGCACAGCAAATACTCTGCCTTGGCCATCCGTCCGAGACGTCCGGTCCGAGAAAATAGTCCGAGAAAAGACATTATCGTGCGTTATAGTACCATTAATATATTGTATAAATTATTTATTACCAAACCTGGCCGGGCCGCCCTGGTCGAGGTCAAGGGTAAATTGCCGTGAGACCGAGGGGGGCGACGGACTGCTTGACAACGGACGACGACGTCGACGTTACGGTAGGGTAGCCTCGACCCAACTGCTCAAAGGTATGACCAAGACCATAACAACCATCGAGCTTTCTTCATGTGGGTATCACCATATCTTTTTTCCGGCGTTACACTGAGTCATAACAGTCGTGCAATTTTTTTCCTTCTTATCCAATTGTTAATTTCTTTTTATTTTTTTCTTAGACCCACCGTGATGACAATGACTTGAAGTGCTGAGCGCTTTGTGTGTACTGGAGGGCGTCTAATCATGGCCATCTGTTCCAGGGACAAGTCCTTGGGAAAAGCAAATCGGGAGCTCATCTTCTGCTCCACACTAGACAGTCTGACCGCGCCCCTTGGTACACACACCTGTGATGGGATGGGAAAACGGTTACCCGGGCCCTCCCTTCTCTAGGTACACCTGGCAGGTGAGCAAGAGAGCGCGCGTATAAATGGCATCCTATCGCACCCAACACACCATCCTCCCTTTCTATCTTCCTCCCCTCCATCCAAATATTTTCCATTCGGCTATGCTCCCCAGTCGGAAGCTCTCGTTCCCGCAGTTCCCGCCGCCCCCATATCCCGATAAACGGACCTTTCAGCATCTGACAGCCGAAGATATCCGTACCATGCAATTGCTGCAACCTCCAAATTTCCCACCACCAAAGCCTCCAGGTCGTTCCACACGGCAGGCGCAGACTCACAGGAGTCCTTCTCCGCCACTCCCGCGCACTCCGTCTCCCCCGCTAGCACCAGTGCCGGTGTTGGTGGTAGATGATGATGCTACCGAGCGACCTGCGCGTCAAAGACGTCCGCACTCTGACTCTCGGAACCAAATCCTCACTCCTGAATTGCAAGATCGACCTATCTCTTCTTCCACCTCCACCTCCGCGTCCTCCTCCTCACCCTCCTCTTCCTCTACCCACCTGTCGACCCCACGATCCCCACGCGGAGTGAGATCCGTGCGTCTGCAACCACCACCCCACCCACCCCCGCCTCATCCACCACCTCCCCCGCCATCCGATCGTCATGATGAATTTGATCTCCTATCATCCGAGCCACTCGTGGTCCCTTCAACAGCCCAAATGCCCCAACAACGATCTAGGTTCCGCTCATTGGCTACGCTCAGGTTATCCAGAGCTACTCGCCAGGTGCCGGTGCCGACTACGGAGGGTGCAACTCAGCAAACTGTGGACGATAGGAGACGAGAGACAGCCGAGCAGAATGCGAGACGAGCTGCTCACGAGAGGGAGTCGGAAGAGCGAGCTCGCCGAGCTTCGGCGCAAGACATGGCGAAGGATTATGTCCAGACCGTCATAGAAACTTTACTTCAGGGTAAGCTGCCACCCGACGACGAACGGACCACCATCTTCTCGGCATGCTTTCAGGCCTGCGAGAAGGAGGACTTGGATCTCTCCACGGTCTTGCAGGAAATGTCGATCGAAGGATACCCCCCAATCTACTGGGCCATCGTAAATAGATCCGTAGCCGCCGAAGGCAGTGGCGTGTCCCCTGACTCACTCGTGCTCGCATTGCTGAAGGCTTGCCGGCCTTATAGTCCGGCCACCCTCTCTGCTATCCGTGTTGCGTGCATGGTCGCATCCGATAACGTTCTTCTCCAACGGTTGTTCCGGTCTATCCCTCAACTTTCACATATTTCCACAAGGGATGCATTATTACTGGGACCCGCAAACGAAGAGGATCGTGTCGATGTCGAGGAGAAGCGAAACGGGACGGGGTCTTGGGAAGCACACATCAAGATCCCAAGGTTCCGGCTGCGTATGCGCGTCTGTCAATCCGTTTCGGTTGAGTTTATCGCATCAGGTGCGCGAGGGCTCCCTGTTGTTTCGAAATTGCTCACGCCTTCACTTCCAGGGAGAATCTGGATCCTCGCCTTCTCCGCGGTTGTTGACACTTCACCTGACGGCCGATCCGAGACCAGGTGGTATCTATCGCTTGAACTAGGAGATCATTCGCCGCCAACGCCAATCAATGCAAGTCTCGTAATCTTGGGGCCTCCCGATGCAACAGAGGAAGATTCTGAAGACACCCGGACCATTCATTTCGGACATCCCATGTCCGACTTACACCCCGGTCGGGATAAAGCGATCAAGATTCGACTCGATGATGGCCCAATCGGCGCCCATTTACTCAACGAGTTCGTCGGAATAATGTGCTCGCGCTTGGTGCCACTAAACTGATCTGTTCGTTTTCCAGGTCCTCGGTACTTGTCGACTCGAATAAGACCCTTCATGCGAGGTTGACTCAGTCAACCGTCACAGGGACCGGCACCGATACATCGAGCGCTTCCTCTCGCGATCATCGAGAACTGGTAACGCCCAGCCCTGAAATAACGTACATCCCCATGTCCTCGCCCCAGCACCGCCCCTCTAACCCTCATCCATCTTCGAGTCCCCCACTTCAGACTCCCCTACCTCCTGTGGGTCGAAAGATACCCGCGAGCGCTCCGTCCTCCGGACGGAAGAAGAAGAAACGACCTAATGGCGAGGTTTATGTGACGTTGCGGAGAGGTGGCCGATAGAGTGCCTCGCTGCGTTCTACCAAGTCTCACTGATAGCCAATGCCCTTTTTCGTTACGCGAAGTTAGCTAGAGCAAAAGTAACCTGGCCGCTGAAGTCTTGAAATATGTCGTTGTCAAAGGGGTAAAGAACTTACGTAGCAGAAGGAGGTCTCCTGCATATCGCCTGTACGAGTAGGTGTTCCTGCGAGCTCGCGCGCTCTGTATATTCATTGGCTCCAGCGTTTATCATTACGGCACCGGGGCAGTCGTGTGGCGCTATTGTTTATGAAATTTGTTTAGGTTTTCCCGAATCCGGACGTGACCCAAACTGACGCCGGTCGCGTGCATTCCAGTGATAGACATACTTCCAAATGCGAAGGATCAACGCGGGGAATAGGTGTGCATGAGGTCTAATTCAAGAAAGGCCGATGCAGTGTAGTAGGTTCATCATCATCGAGATGGAGTCTAGGTAGACGCCCTGTCCTTCATTTGGCATTCTGCCTTATCGTCCTATCACTCGATCGCAGTGCAAATAGTCATCAACGCAGGCGTAGGCCAGGGCAGTAGCTGTCGGTGCTTGAAATGGCTGATTGGTCCCTGATGTTTGATCCTGGGAAAATTCTTCCTGTGAAACCCATGTTTGAGTTATTTTTTTCACTGGCGTACCTCGCGCTCTCGTCTCTGCGGTTTTGAATACCCTCGGTACTCGGCAATCTCAGAAACCCAGCTACGGTATTATATGGGTACAGAACCACTCAGATCCCAACCTCGTCACAAGTTATGGCACAATCCGGGTTTGTGTATACCGCACGCCCGTGTGTTGACATCTATCGCGTCAGACTTCGTTCCTGCTGTCACTATGTCGTCCATTTGTCGCACTCATTTGGACTCTCATGGAAGCTGCAGGCACGGACCTTTTCGAGACCTTGCTTGTTCCAATCAGCAGACGAACCAAGTCTAGACCTAAGTATAAGTCACCACCCCTGGCCTAACTCTTCTCCTCGCCACCTTGGTTACTTCTACCGTACGTCCGCCTTCGGGGCCTTTCTGGAACATATAGTTCAGTCATTCCACGCTTCTCCATCAGATCAGAAATCACTACAGTACCACGACCGGTGCCAGCTATAGTCCCCACGCGAATGCTGGGACAAATAGTCCGACGACTCCGAATTTTACGAATGCGACGTCTCTTGTCTCCTAATGTCGGTCACTTGTGCCATCATTGAAGAATGACGGGCAATACGATAGCTCGGCAACTTGCGCAGGGCTAGGAGAAAAGGGAAAACAAAGGAGGAGCGGGCGTTTGAACTCGGATGGGGGAAAGAAAGCCGGTTCTATGTGCAGGCATCCTTTCTCAGGCTCTTTCCTCTTGTCCGTACGATGAGCGCTTGTGGCTGGGTCCAAAGTTACATGGAGGAGGGGCCTGCAAAGGCGCGTTCGGTGTACTTTGGGTGTTGCTATCTGATCACTAGTATTGGTGGGTACCGTATGGATGTAGTGGAACTCACCCAGAGGCATCGTGACGTCGTTAAGCGCTCGTCAGGTGGTGCCAAGTCCATTGTGATGACATTTTCTTCGCCAAATTCACGTAGATCTCCGAGGATACGTTCGCGTCTTGGCACTTGGCACCGAGGGTCTTTTCTCCGCAACCACCTGTGATCATAGTTTCACCATTGTGGCGGCCTTCCATGCATGCACGATATCTCCGTCTGATCGCAGGTGCCACTTCAGTGTGATCGTTTATTTTTATACTATTCCCGACACCGCCTGGAGGTGCTTCGGAGAATTAGCGCTTTGCTTATCTACCCCATAGTCGACGAGGTTGTCCCCAATCTCGGCTTCAGTTGTGCCTTTCGCTTTTCAGGCCTCGTGTACAGGATCTGGCTTTACGTGGGGCAGGCTGATGGATGTTTTGGCACCAGCACACCCCACTGGCAGGGCTAACTGGCGTCGTACGCTGAACGATACGTGTCCTGGCATGCGGTACGACCATCCTATACGGTACTACGACAGCACTATTGTTCGATATCAAGACGTGCCAACCTAGCCTCGTGGCGGCGCAGATGAAAATGCGCATGACGCTAGCGAGTTAAAGTTCCTACAGCTGTGGTAGTCGGCCGCGCTTATAACCAGAAAATTGCTATCTAGTATCATGAGTGGGTCGCATTAAAACCACCGATGACGTACCGCATTCAGTTACAGTAAGGCAGAGTCATGGGGCTCAAAAGAAGCCAAAGTGAAACTTGGCTGCTTATCTGCGGAGTTCAAAATTCCCGAGTACGACCGTCCTCGATTTTGATAAACAATTGCACGTGTTTTACTGGACAGTGACCCCGGTTTGCGGATGCTTGATTCGTTCTTTGCTGTCTCCCCCGGTCATCGGATAAGTGGCGCTGGTCCTGGAGAGAACTGTCGTATACGGCATGTGCGTTCCAAAGAGGCGATGTTTGGCATAATGCTGCGCAGATGTCCACCGCCAGGCAAATGGCGCCACTCCGGAACTGCTGTCACGCTGCTGAAGCTGATGCACTACAGTGCCGCTCAATCACCTACTTACAAGGCAGTTAACAATTCTCACAGCATAGCTTTCTCTATTTGCTTCGATAGACCATCAAAACGAGGTCCATAACGCCGAATAAGAAGGGCTACTGAATCAGAATTAAGGAAGATAGTATCTAGTGCTTGACACCAGATTTGTAGAACAATTTTCTCAAGAATCAGAACCAGTCGACATGGGAAACTATTCATCCATCTTCCTCATAATGGGTGCACTCACCACCTCAGTTCAAAGAAGCTACCCTTATAAGTAGTGATCGCAGCCTCTCGATTAGATGGGCCTTGAAATTCATAGTATATCACTGATAACCACTTGGTACCACTTATGCAAGTTTGCCTGTGGCTGTGAGTCTCTAAATTAGCAAAACGCGACTCCAGCTTTCCGCAACTTAGAAAAGGTGTCTTTTTTTTTTTTCAGTTTTACTGTGATGTAATAAGACAGTGCTAAGGTGATTGTTGCCTTGACTTGTCTTCGGGCCCGTTCGCCGGGAACTTTGTCACGCTTAGATATATCAGCCAAAGCCATTTCTGGGTGAAATTTTGCCACATGTGAGGAAATATGCTGTTCGGGGACAGTTTCAACTTGCCTGAGATCATATTTGGGTCAGACAACGTTAACCAGAGTGCAATCGAGGTCTGACCCCCGATTTTACTCAGATAGTGTGACATGCGTGACACCGCGTGATGGTTGTGTTACTCTTGCGCTTGCGAACATGTCTCGTGATAGTTCTCCGAAAAAGGAAATGTATTTTTCATTCATTCAGACAACGGTGCGTGTGGTTTAACTCAAAAACGGGAAAATCGTATCTCTATCTGGACCACCCCAAATTACAAGATTCTTTTCGCATTTTTTGTTGCCCCCTGATTATTAACTTTGTGCCAAGGTGCGAAAATCCGAATTGCGTTTGCTGATGCGTGGACCCACTCAATCCCTACCTGTTAGATTATTTCTTCGCTGTCTCGGCCCAGGAACAACACGCGTGGGTTCATGATTGTTTCTGCGAATGGATAGCCATTTGAGTCTTTCGAGCAAAGGATGATGAGTGGCTTGGTGCGTATACGTCCACCATCAGACCAATGACGCAACCCAGCTAAAGCATTGAAGTGCCTGTTGAATTATCTAGTGTCCGTTGTTCGCAGTCCTCACAACCTTGACATAGGCATCTCTCCTAGTTTCGATGAGCCATCAAAGCGAGACCGCTGGCGATGAGCCCCCCGCTTATTCTTTTCTCTCGTCGACCCTTGGGCTTCTCTAACCCCCCAGGGTACTTGGTCTTAACCGCTTCTCTGTTACTTACATCTGGTAGATGTCGAGTCGCGACCACTGCAGCGCTGCCGCCTGCGCCACCATCTCCCTCCGTCATCACATGTGTGCTTCGGCAAGCCGCGGAACATACGCAACATTCGACACCGTTGCATCAAGCAGCCGTGTGTGGCAAAAAGACATCGGCTTTGCCTCGCTTCTGCAGGAACCTGTCTTGGCCGGCTATCCTCCAGTGTATCAGACTATAGTAAAGCGCCCTACTACTGCGCAGGTACCAGAAGTTGAAGAAGACGACTCCGACGACTCCGGTGCATCTATGTTGATGCTCTTGGATTTCTCGCAACCCCTGCAAAGTGCGACCGTCGTCGCAGCAAGCCGCTCGTGCATCGTGGTATTAAACACAACGTCGTTTTGACGCCCCTGCAGGCTGTTCAAAGAGTTCGGGCCACCTGTCTCGGATACCGACGCGATTTTATTCGGGGGTTGCAACCTTGACTAAGCTACATTATTGAAACGTGATAGGCACAGACCTTCCAGACGGGTGCGTGCTTTGGTGGCGGTCCTGTAGACGGACATTACTCATGCAGTAATTAATGTCTTAGCGTCTCTTCATTTGTGGTGCATCTGGCGTCCTTAGCGCGTGCTCCGAAGCCAAGCTTGTTAGGCCAATACCCCCAGAAGCTGTCTGGGTAGTGTACTGAGTGCTAGTACATTACGTGACTGCGATTATGTTGTTGCGGTAGATTCGGCACCCCAGTCAATGATGAATGGATTACCTAGACTATTCAATAACGGTATTTATAAAATACATCTTGTTTTGAAAGACCTGCATGAAATCGGTACTTGTCAGGAACTACTGAATCAGCATTATCATGAAGAGATGACGTATCTGGTGTACGATACAGTCACTTCGACCCTCTTATAACTTATACCCATACCCCTTTTCCAGGTCGTCACGGTTGCAGATTGTGAGGAGCCAAGATCCTTTCAGTAGCCAGAAATGTTCCCTAAGATACCGAAGGCACTTTAAATATCTTTCGAAAAGTGGGTATGGGTTATAAGGGAGTCAACTTTACAAGTCTCGTAGAGTGGTTTCATTTTCTCAAGCTGGAATCATCAGCACCCAGACAACGTGGGTATTAACCCATCTCCACGGGTGCGCTTGTTACCAAAGGCACTATCTTTACGTAGCAAGTGTGGTCGGTCTTCCGAATATTTTCTCTATCGGCGGAGTTTTCAAATCCCTAGTCTAGCTTTCCTTGGTAAGAGGTAACATAACAGCTAGGACGCCTGGGCGGCTGTGGCTGTGAGACGAGACGGGACAATCTCCGCCTGCTCGATCATTTCCCCGCTATCTCCTTTGGTAACCCCCGCAAGTCCTGGATTGTGTGACCTACCGTAGCGGCTGGTGCCACTAGAAGATATTCGGAAATGATCATTTGCTCCGAGTCGATGCTTCGACGTCCTCATCTCCGGCGTAACCTGTAGTATGACTTCTGACAGCTGAGCTAGAGCGCTATAGTTTTGCTGGCCTCGGAATCACCGACATCTATGATAGATAGCCATCCTCAGTACAGCCTTTTCTCCTTGCTTCAATGGACTGTCAGAGTGTGGCTGGTGGTCTTCCCCCCGTCTATACTCTTCTGTCGTCGACCCCGTTGGGTTCCCAGCTCCCCACGGCCATTCTTCTCAAAGGCCCTCTAGTCACTCGCAAACCGCGCTGCCTTCTCAAGGTCTTACAGTCGGATCGAGCAGTTCCACCAGCTACTAGTACCCCCGCGGATCCATCGTCATCACCGACACCATCGCCGTCATCTCGCCCCTCCATTACTCGCCTTTTTTCAGCCTGTCCCAAATGGCTGCAAGATTCTTCCAAGGCGATCGTGGCCAGGGTGAATGGGCAGGCGGTACAGAAGGTGAGGGAAAGAAGAGGCCCTCGGGACCGGGCGAGGAGCGAGTGCTCGCCATGTTTCCCTGTTCGAGCATGAGTGCAGGTCGGTCTTGCCGAGCTGCGTATGCACAGCGAAGGGGGTCGACTTTTCTGTGCTTCTGCAGGAACCGATCTTGGGGGTCATCTCCCGGTGTATTTAGCGATCGTCAAGCACTCCACCGTTAAACGAGCCGTCGCCAAGTGCCCCATCGTCAAATTCCCCACTCAGGCTGTTGTGCAGCAACCAGTGCCACATCAGGGAATCATGGTATTGGTTGTGAACACTTTCTTGGACTTGATGACAGTTTTTTCTCTCTCGATCCACTCGATTTGCTTTCAAGTAGGTTTCGAGTACAACACATATATTGAGAGTGTTGGAATGTATGGTGCTTGACTTTCTCCGAGTCCTCGAGCACTTCGCTCAAAGGAAAGTCGGAAGCGTCGTCGAGCGTCCAAAGACCATGGATTGCTAGTGTCTCTCTGCAGCTCGGTAGTCATAGCGCATCGACGTGGGTCGACACAGGCCGTCATCACGGACAACTCGCCCGCACTAACGAAATGCAGGAAACCCCCTCACCTTTTACCATCCTGCTGAGATCCCAAGAGCGGGAGTTGCAATCTTGGCGAAGCCACATCAGTGTGATGCTCGATAAAACTGTGACAGCCACAGGCCTTCCAGACGAGTGCGTGCTTTGGTGGTGTTCCTGCAGACGGACATTACTCATACAGTAGTGGCTTAGCGTCTCTTCATCCATCGACGCATCGGGTGTCGTCAGAGCGCGCTCGGAAGCCAAGTTTGTTAGGGCCTATTTTCTCCTAGATTTGCGCCTCATATCTTTCGGCATCCCACTGAGTCTTAGTCGATAATGAATGGAATTTTGTTCTTGTACTAGACACTCAATAACGGGAGTTGTAAAATACTAAATCATGGAACGATGACTCATAGTATCTGGTCTATGATACAAACTTCGTAGAGTGGTTTCATTTTCTCAAGCTGGAAGGATCAGCATCCAGACAACGTGGGTAGTATTGATCCATCTTCGTGGGTGCGCTCGACACCAAAGAAACTATCTTGTATATGTATGTAGTAGGCCTGCATCATGGGCCCTTTCTCACAACCGCCTGCGAAAAAAGTGAAAAAATGGGACCTATAGTTGTGGCAGAACGTAAGACGAGCACCATATCGGTGAGACGACGACGCAGGACGCAGCAAGCACATATGCACTCGTATAGATAAGCTACCCTTGGATTTACCACCTTAGTATGGAACATAGTACATACCTTTGGAGATCATCCCGAACGCTGCTCGATCAGACCGATGGTCGCTGGAACGCATTCATTCCCGCTAGTAGTCAGTTTCGTCCTCCTCAGTCCAAGTGCCATCCGTGTGCACTCGTAGTGAAGTCACTGAGGTGAGACACTCTACTGACACTCCAATCACATCCATACTGAGAGACAGCTATCTGGTTGCCTTCTAAGGGTAACACTACTCGCCCACGCTCCAGAACCCAGACACATATCACTGCCCCATAAACTACCATCTTTGTCTACTAGTAGGCACCACTATGACCATGATTGCGGCATTTTTTTGTTGTATTTTCCCAACGGCTCGGGGCTCGGGGGTTCTCCAGTCCCTTCCGTGTCTTAGCCTTTGTGAGCACTGTAGGGTCCGATTTACGTGGGCCAGTCGAGTGTACAAATTCGTTTCTCGAAAACCAGTCCTGTCCACATCGTGTGTGATATATGTGATAACTTGCTCATTCATTGTTGGGGTTCTCCACTGGCGTAAAACGTTGACAGAACCCTATCAGCGGTGTTTGAAAATCCTTAGCTTTATTCCTTTCAAGGCGTCCCAAGAGTACTGCCATGTCGCTTTGAGACATGAACAGTGAGGTCTGCGGAAAAGATCCCTAACCTCCACGTGCTGGATCATCCTCCCACCATCGTGGGTAACAGACGCGTTTTTCAATGGGCGAACTGTCATAGGCGGCGCCTATGATCCAACGCCGCAAGGCAACGCCATTCACGCCCAGCCAACAAACCAATTCAATTACGCTTCCTACTATGCCTCCCCTTGTCTCGATGGACCATCAAACCGAGTCCGGCCGTGACGCACCTCCCGCCTATGTACCCTTGTCGTCGCCCCGTCCGGCCCCCCAGGGCTCTTCTCGAGAATCGACCCAGCCGATAGATCACGAGTCACAAGCACCGGTCCCACCGGTCCCAGTCCGACAACCACCCCCGTCACTACCACCACGTGCTGCTCCTTCTGCTCCTTCTGCACCTCCCCCAGAAGCACCTCAACAAACCACACAAGTTACCCAAAATCCCGCACGGTCGCATCGAGTAGCTCCATTGAATACCCCTGCTACCCGTTTATCGTGGCATCCAGTAGAAACACCACCAACTAGTCATGCGGACCCATCATCATCATCATCATTAGCACCGTCTCCGTCATCACGGTCTCGCTCCACCACCGCTCGCTTTCTGTCAATCAATGGCAGGCGCAGACTGCTACAACTCTCGTCCAGCGTGAGCACGCCAAGGCTCAGAGAGCAAGCCATAGCGGCGGCTGCCGAAGAGGCCTTTCGCGTCGACGCCTCAGACCCGGCGGTCGCGGCGCAGCGGGAAAGGGAAAGGATTGTAACACGGGAAAGACTGCGCCACCTCCTCTCCCAGGCTTCCCCCGACGAGGAGGAGTGTAGGGCGGTATTGCAGACCTGCGCAGAGGCATGCGCTGAGAAGGGCGTAAACTTTGCGGCGCTTTTGCAAGACCCTATCATGGTCGGGCATCTCCCAGTGTATTGGGCCATTGTCAAAAGTCGTGCCGCCAGTGCTGTGCGGCCAGCACAAGACGGCGACGCGCTCATTTTGACGATCTTGGATTTCTCACGACCCTTGCAGGACGCATCCGTCGTCGCGGTACGCCGCGGGTGCATGACGGTAGCGGATAGTGCCCTGTTTCGACGCCTCTGCGGTCTGTTCAAAGAGTTTGCGCCACCGGTCTCGGATACGGACGAGTTGTTGCTCGAAGGTTCGGGCGTTGAGGACACCATCGTAGTTGAGGAGCAACACGGCAACGACGGGTCATTCGTAGCGCGCATCAAGCTCGCGCAGTTTCTGTTGCGCATGCGCATGTCCAAGGTCGTCTATGTGGAGTTTGTTACGCGCGGTAAGTAAGCAGGGGGTTGTTGACCTCTGCTTTCGTCCTGGCCTCTATATTGTCTATTGTCCTGTCCGGCGTATGTGCGCGCTTTTTCTCACGCATTGTCACCCCCAGACAGGATATGGTGCCTGACGTTCTCGGACGTATACTCTTCGGTCTCTGCGGAAAAATGGCCATGGATGCTCACTCTGCAGCTCGGTGAACATAGCTCTCCGGCGTTCGTCGACGGACGACTCGACATACTGCGCGTTACACCCGCACCCACGACAAGCGGGCGATCGTCCCCTCCTTCCATCCCGCTCAAATGCCATTGGCGGCAGTTGAAAGCATCGTCGACGCGCAGCATCAGTGCTGTGCTTGATAAAAACGTGACGGACAGGTGCGTGCTTGGTGGTACTCTAGTAGGCGGTGATCCCTCATACAGTAGTGGCTTAGCCTCACTGCACATGTTGATGCCTCCGGTGCCCTCAATGCGCGCTTTGAAGCCAAGCTTGTGGGGTCCTCGGACAATGGCTGCCTAATCTGCTAAGTCTATGATATGACTGCAGTTATGTTACTTTTGGTAGGACACTATGTCCCATCACTGTTTCGGCAACCCGTTTCATTCGGCGCCTCAGTAAAGACCTGTACATGGATATGGGTACCCAATAAGAGGACTCATAAAATAAGTCTTCGAAAGAATAGTCTGATGTACGGTTTGATGTATCATTCTACATTAGTAGTGGCATGTCATTTCTTAAGCCTGACAGGATCAGGCCCTTGACAACCGTGAAAAAATGAGAGGTATTAATCCATCTTCATCGTTCGTCACCCGCAATCAGTACAGCAATACACGTAAATCCGGCAAAAGTACGCCGAGGAAATAATCTTTGTAACCAGACTACTCGCTTTCATCACCAAAAAAGCCATCTCGTATAGGTGATGAATGGGGCTTCTCGTGTTTCTTGCGTTTCGCTTTCTTCGGGTTGTCCGGTCTTCGTTTCGCAGGTAATTCCACAGACGTCGTGCAAGCCGGTTCCCCAGCAGCAAGATCATCTTCGTTCCCTGTATCATCTTCAAAGAAGTCGTCTGGCGCGTGGTTGTCTTGCCTAGCTTTGACGCTTTTGTCCGCTTCAGCGTCCCTTTTCTTATCGATCAAGCCGTCCCACGGCCCGGCGATACTCTTTCGTGGTGCGGATTTCCCGTGTTCCAGCGTCTCCGGCTCGCTACTCATCTCACCCGCACGCATTTGTGAACGCACCCATTCGCGGAGCTTTTCGCGCTTCTCGTCGGTGACGCTCGAGCTGGCTTCGGATTGGACAGGCTTTGCGACCTCCTCCGTGGTCCGCACTTCCGGAGGGAAGAGCGAGACGTATTTCTCCAATTTGGGATAATTCTGGGGTAGGGGTGAATAGAATGGTATGACTTGCGAACTGGGGACCACAGCAGGCATGGCATATGGGATGAGAGATAGACGTACCATGACGTAGTTTAGGTCCACACGTAAATCGAACAGTTCTGCCTTGAGAGTTTTCCGAACTTTGGACGTGATCTCCTCATCCTCGAGTCGCCTTTTCGTCTGCCGGATTTTGCGCAGGACCTTCTGGCGATCTGTTAACCCTCATCTAAGAACGTCACATAAGCCAATGGTATGAAATATAGTATGCACCGAAAAATTTGATCTTATGGTATCGCGTCGCTAGAGAGCGCTCCTTGTTCGCTCTTTCTCCCACCTCAAGATCTGCTTCGAGAGCCTTCAGCTTGCGCTCTGCCTCGACACGTACATCGGCTCTGAGGCCCTCCTACTGTGTTCTGAGTGTGTGCTAGTTTTCCGCTTGCTAACCGCTCCTACCTTGGCCAGGAGTCGCCGCGTCTGCCTGAGTGCGGCTTTGATTTTCGATACTCCCGGGGTCGCTCCTTCCTTCGGCTGCACATGATTCCTTTTCTTCTTGGGATCTTGTTTCAATGTTGTAGAATCTGTGCTCTGAGCATGTTTTGTGCGAATGGGAGGCATGGCGGATGATATGTGTGGTAGTACACTCTACAACTGGTACAGCGAGGTGTGGTTATGGATGGTGCTCGGACCGGACCGGACCGGCATGATGGAGTTCGGTTTTCAATTTGTCATCAGTTCGAGTCTCCTGAATTCCAAGACATAAAGTTGTGTTTCTCCGTCAGTTCTCGGCCTTGCATGGTGCTTCATTGGCCCTTGTCATGAAGAATCTTGCCATTTCCGGAACGTGGCGCTTCGCCGTGCCAGACAGCAATATCACTACGGCCATCGTTGATCTTGACAGGAGTTGTCTATGGATAGCTTCGGAGCGATTGAACGCCGACGCAGATGTCGAGATAGACATTTATGAACGGGGACTCCCTGACAATTCATATGAGATGGACAATGTGAGTGCCCCACTCAGGATCCCGAGATCATGAATAGGTGCTGCAAGATGATGCGGATTCACTATGACTGCAGGTTGCAAACACGGAACTCGTTGCGAAGCTTATATCATGTACAACTCGACTCGTCCCGGATACTTCATCACAGGTCGCCTCTTTTAGGAGCGTTGCTGGCGAAGAGTCGCTTGTCATCGTCACACGCGGAGGTGACATCTCGTCCATGAAACTGGGCGACCCTGATCCACAGGCAAGATCGACGTCACTTCTTTCCCCATATCACATGCTGACATATTGGTCAACCCTTCCTCGGTCAGTTCGAAACAATCGGTTCTTTCGAGGACGGGATACAAGCAGCTGCATGGAGTCCAGATGATTCCCTGCTCATCCTCGTCACAGGTGGATCCCTTGTAATACTCCCATCCATTTGGCATGCCTAACACTTTACAGGGGAGGGGAAATTGATCGTCATGACCTCAACTTTCGATGTCCTTCACGAGTCTGCCCTACACACCGATGAGTTCGGCGAAGGTAACACTCTCACGGTCTCGTATCAGGACAAGCGCTAATGGCCCCTTTCAGACGCACCTATCAATGTCGGATGGGGATCCAAGCAAACTCAATTCCACGGCTCTTTGGGCAAAGCAGCTGCTCAGGCACCCGCTGCTTCCTCTTTGTCTTCTGTTGGCATCTCGCCCGACGATGACTATCTCACACGCATTTCTTGGCGCGGCGATGGCGCCCTTTTCGTCGTCTCCGCCGTCTCGCCCATTGCGGACGCGGCTACGCTTCGCCGCCGGGTGCTTCGCGTGTACAACCGCGAAGGGGTGCTGCAGGCCAGTGGTGAGCCAGTGCCTGGGCTTGAGCACCCGATATCGTGGCGGCCATCAGGCAACCTCATCGTGGGCGCGCAGCGCTTCGGCACCTTCCCCGGTGGAGGAAAGGGACGCGAGGGCAGACACGATGTTGTGTTCTTCGAGAAGAATGGGTTAAGGCACGGAGAATTTGCCCTACGCCACGGGACGCCCGGTGTTGGCCCGTCCGACGCAAAGGAGAGGAAATGGGGCTACAAAGTAAAGGAAGTCTGCTGGAGTGCTGACTCTAATGTGCTCTCGGTGTGGATCGAGGAGGATGCTGGCGACACTGGTGAGTCACGCTGCTGTAGCTGATGATCTGTTCTCATCCTTAAGCGTCTAGTCCAACTTTGGACAACTGGGAACTACCATTGGTGCTGTCCGAGTACTTATCTCCGCCGAATATTGTACTAATATATACCTAGGTATCTCAAGCAAGAGATTGCAGCGCCGTCTTCGGACGGCGGAAGGTTCACATCAGTTACCTGGCATCCTGAGAAACCCCTCCAGATTCTGCTTACAACAAAGAGTTGGTCGACTTTTCCCTTTTTGAAAAAGACCGCCCCGTTTACACTTTTGGTAATAGCTGAGCTTATTTCATACTCATGTCGATGGGAGACATGTGCCGCCACAGCGATAGAGCCTCACGACACAGGGACAGTCGCCGTTGTAGACGGATGTGGGCCTCTCCTCTTACTTCGTCTGGCTAGCTCGTGTAACTTCCGTCATAGCTTCCATCCTTCTCACGCCGTTCAGGATGCAAAATGTGCCACCTCCTATGTGTTCACATAGGCTCAGACTCCGGCGCTCGCCGTCGGCCCCCGTCCGAACTTTGCAAACTCCTTGTTACGTCACGTTTTCGCCAGAAGAGGACATACTAGCCGCTTTGTGGGAAACAGGGTACGTTGAGCTATGGAACTTATTCACCCAACTTGAATTCGGACGGGGACCTGTCATGACGCCCGACCTCATTTGGAGCGGTCCGCTTGAGGGTGCTCGATTCAGGGAGATCACTGTTTCTACGAACGCATCCGGAAGTACCATAGCGCGCATCGCGGCCCTTGGGTTCGAAAGCGACGGAACAGATATGCTGCAGATCCTTGATATCGATCAGAATGGTACGAGAACTCTAGAGGTTCCAGGTCTAGGGTCGTTGGGATGGCGCCTAGCTCTTACGCGTGGGGCCGTAGTTCTCCATCGTAATGGCAAGGTTTTGGCATGTATGTCAATGCCTGTTCAAACTGGCATGCATGTGTTGACACTTTTTTAGACGATCTTGACTCAAGACGGCTCATTCCTTGTGTCGACTTTGGAAAAGCCTGCGATGTCGTACGGGTGATTGACATCTCCCATTCCTCTACCTCATCAGCGGCGTCTCTCTTTCTAGGCCTCACGCGTTCTGGCACCTTATTCTCGGCCACATCATCTTCCTCACCACGGACCCTGGCGCAGAATGCAAACTCCTTCGTAGTTTCGGGCGACTTCGTAGTGTATACAACCTTGGCGCATGAGGCACATTTTGTTTCTGTCTCACTTCTTGCAACCGCAGATGCAAGTACCGATGTGAGCGACGAAAGGCGTCGTGTTGAACGTGGCTCGCGTATCGTTACTTCCATTCCGAGTAGTATGAGCCTTGTTCTACAGATGCCTCGCGGGAATCTCGAAACGGTGAATCCTCGTCCGATGGTCATGGCTACTATCCACGCAGACACGGATCAGTGAGTATTTTTCTCCCTTTGTAGTCCCATAATGCTCATAAGCAATAACAAGGGGAAACTACCGCAAAGCATTCCTGGCGTGCAGAAAGCACCGTATCGATCTCAATGTTATCGTAGACAGGGACTTAAAACTGTTCAGAGAGCGCCTACCTTCTTTCATTGAGCAAGTCTGCGATGTAGACTATATCAACCTCTTCCTGACGAGTCTCGGGTCCGTAGTCTCTCATGAACTTTACGTGCTGGCACTAATGAAAGACATAGCCAAGGATCGCAGTCACCAGAGGTAATCTCCGAGCTCTGTGATGCAGTGAGGGAGCAGCTCGAGGCGCAAGACATCGAGAAGTACATCAACTCAATTTTGACTGCGTATGTCGTGAAACGTCCCCCGGATCTCGAGGCTGGACTCCGCGTTCTTGTAAAACTACGAGGTATGGCCACTCTCTCTTTCTTTATCGTGAATCCTGAGAGTATCTCCGGGCAGAGCGCGTGCCAAATGCAGTTGAGGACGCAGTCAGATACATCATCTTTCTGGTAGATGCGGATACCTTGTTCGACGTTGCCCTGGGAATGTACGATTTTTCTCTGGTACTTTTGGTTGCGCAGCACGCTCAAAAGGTTGGTTTCTGTGATCCCCAAACTTTTGTGAAGCACAGTACAGTACGCTGATATTATTTAGGACCCTCGAGAGTACCTCCCTTTCTTACGCGAACTCCGCGCCTTGGAAAAGTATTACCAACGATTCCGTATCGATGACCATCTTAAACGATATAAGAACGCTTTGCGGAACCTTAGCCTTGCGGGTATGCCAAATCGATGTAACTTTTCTCTCGCGTTCTATACCGACGATACACCTCAGGCAGGGAGCATTTCGACGATGTGAAAGCGTACGTAGAAGAGCACCAGCTCCACGAAGAAGCCCTGGAAATTTTCTATGAGACCGAAGAACTCCCCGTACGTGGACTTTTTTTGTTAAAAAAAGGTGCATTAATCCGCGTGACCCTACAGGAAATCCTGAACTTATACGGAGAGTGGCTCTTCGAACGGCGTGAATTCGCCCAATCCGCGTTAGGTATGCAGACTATCACATCCCATAGATGAGGCAACTGACAGGATGTAGTGTTTCTGGATGCGCAGAGACCACAAAGGGCCATGCTTGCGTACGAAAAAGCTCTATCATGGCGAGAACTATTCGAGCTTGCACAACTTCAAAAGGTCGAACGCGAGGACATAGTCACAATCGCGTATCGTATAGCTGGCATGTACTTCTTCCAGTAGCAGCCATATTCACGTTAATGATCGACTATCCAGAGGATCTGGCTTCAAAGAAACGCTACACAGAAGCGGGTCACGTTCTGCTATATTACGCCGAGGATGAACGCGAAGCTGTCATCGTTCTCGTCCAGGGAAATCAATTCTCCGAAGCGCGCCGAATCGTGAGTTGAACTAGCCTATCTTCCATTGCATTCCCACAATCTGGACTTTATAGATAACCCTGCATGAGCGCCCCGAGCTCCTCGAGGAAATCATCAACCCCGCAGTCCTCGAAGCACGAAATCAAATCGCGGAGGATCTTACCGAGATGCGTCAGCAACTCCAAAAGCAAATCGCGCGTTTGCGCGAGCTGCGCATCAAGAAGGCCGAAGAGCCAGGTAACGCCCACAACACCGCCTCCGTATTCACGCCCTTGCCGACTCTTTTCTTGCCTTTTTTTTTTTCGAAATCAGAGGAGTTCTATGGCACCGAAGACCTCGCGGTACACAACGTGGACGTGATGACTGATGCCTCGGCATTCACCGCCTTTACGCGATACACCGCCGCACCATCCGGCGTATCGCGCGCGACGACGAAGCGCAGCTCACGCTCGAAGCGTAAGATGGAACGCAAAGTGGGCTCGGGACGCAAAGGCACGGTCGACGAGGAGGAATACTTGCTCAAATCGCTCACAAAGCTCGTTGGCAGGCTCGCCACCGCTCAAGGTACGTCGTGTGATGACTTATCCTCTTTTCCTTTTTTCGAAAAAGACATTTTTTGTTTTGTTTTGAAACGATGCCTAGATGAGACGGCAGCGCTTGTGCCGCATTTATTGCGCTTCACCCCCGACCATAGGACAGCTGCTCGCGAGTTGCAGAACGAGGTCGCCGTATATTCGCATGAGATGGCCGAGGCATTTGATAAAGTTTGGCCGGCACCAATCGAAGATGCGGATACGACCGTGGGAGAGCCCTCGGATAGCTGGGCCACGCGAATGGTGGAGCGAGAGAAGGACCGCGAACGTGCCATCAAGGCGATTACAAAGCCGGAGCTACGCACAGCCGAGTCGTGGCGTACGAGGCTCCTCGACGCCACTGTGGCACGTGGTTGTTCGTAAAACAAAGCTGAAATATATTTAGTGCGTTTGTGGATAATGTGCCGTCATGTATAAAGCGTTACAAGTGGATGGGCCATGTGTCTGACAATAACAAAAAGAAATAGATAGTGTAATTCAAGTGCACGAACAGAGAGACTCCCTCACTCTTATCATCAACTATGAGCCAGGACAGCGCTCGACCGCGGGCATGCTCGCCAAGTCCACGTCATCATAATCGGAATGACGGCTGTCGTACCAAAATGCAACGAGCTCGTCGCCGTCGGGGAATAGCGGTGATCTGGCTCCTGAAAACACCAATCGCGCAAGTTCGTCGCCCTCGAGACCAGGAAGAAAGATGTGGCACCCAAAAGGGAGTCCACCCTTGCCTTGCGGACGATTACCAGGGGAGAGGTACAACGAAGAAGACATTTTTAACCTGGTATGTTCGTCGAGAACCGAAGGTCTGGGATCCGATTTCCCGAAAAGATGAAAAAAAAATGAGCAGAATGAAGGACCAAATGGGGAAAAAGATAAGGGAGGGGGGTGGTTCTTACCGCGCGATAAGACGCAATACCTCGGGCGCATGTGCGGCATCGGCGAAGAACGTAGCACGTGAACGAAGCGCGTCGAGCCGTGCCCACCGCTCGGCATCGTCGTGGTACCTGTCCGGCCAAATGCCGTCGAGGTACATTTTCCACCTGCGAGCCCACAGTGCGCTCCACTCGTCCGGATCGAAGTCGACAATGGTGCGCATCATATCACCGCGGTCCTCGGTTTCCCATCCGCCACTGCCGAGATGTGCGACGCAAGGGGGCCCAGTATCGCCCCTGCGCGCGTAAAGGAGGACCGAAGTCGGGTCGACGTCTGAGTGGTAGAGGAGGAAACCAGTTGGTTTCGGATGGGAGAAGGGCGCCGGCGCAGCGTTCACCCGAGCTATCTGCCAGTGCGTGGTAATAAAAGTCGAAGAATGGAAGGACGAGTCGTGAGCGTCAGGGACAAACTAAGACGACAGGGCAGGGCGTACGTGCCATATGCCGGGCCTAGCCGCCGCTCGAAAGCGCCATGGCGACGATGACGACCCGTGGGCACTCATCTCTTTGTCTCGCATGCAAGATTTCATTCCTGTGACGAAAGCGGACAGTTGACCCCATACGACTTCACCTGTTCACCGCCGCCGCCGTGAGCCACACCCCAAAACGTCAGAGAGACACCAGTTGTCAAAGAGACAGACAGACAGAGGGACAGCGGGAACAATGAATGGGATCGAATTATGACGTACCGCTCGTAATTTCAAAAGAGCATTTCAGCTTTCCCGCTTGCGCAGGTCGCGCGGATCGCCAACGGGGATCAAAGTCGTACGCATGCTCCCTCAGACGCACCTCTTCGATGCTGGGCTGCATCCTGAGGTCCGTCTCAAACGCCGGCCGGTGTAGACGACCATCGGCGAGGGCGCGGCGGCGCACATCGGCGACGCGTTTTTCGAGCAGATGCCAAGACGGATGGTAAGCGAGGATCCGCGCGCACAGGCCGCCAGGATCCATTGTGTTGAACGAGTTCCAGTGGATGCACCACACATATGCGATCGCGGTGATGACTTCCTCGTCCGTCGGAATGTGCGAGCGCGGCGGTGGACATGCACCCGGAGGAAGGGCGCGTATGTCTAGCGTTGGTGGTATGGAGAGCGAGTTGGAACGTGCTGTCCTTGTGGAGGGAAAGATGGCTTTCGTTGGGGTCTGCGATTCACTGGCAGGGTCCTTAGGGAGAGACATGGGAGAAGGATGGTAAAGAGAGGGGACGTGTCTCTGAGGACAAGAATGGCTCACACGGTTTATAAGTTCTGGTTCCGTTCCGACGTCTTGTCCTGTGGATCTTGTCTCGTTGTCTCACCAACATCAGGTCAATCCCGCAACCAGTTTTCAGACTCAGCCATTTTCTAGCAATTGCAAAGTTAACTCGACTCGTTGACGTCACTGATTGATTTATCAAACACGCTAGCAAGACACGTGAACTCCAACGGCGTATTATTGGAGTGGTCAAATACTTACTTCCGCGCCGACAATCCCCCTCTCCATGAGTCCTTTCAGCTCCTCGGTTGACAGGCCCAACTCACCGCACAATATCTCCTTGTTATGGGCCCCGAGATCGGGGCCAGCCCACCGTGTGCTGGCATGAACACCCTCCAACCTGGGCGCAACGCCGGGCATCTTCACCGTCCATCCACCTCTTCCCTCTTCCGTATCGCCAGGAACCCAGACATCCTCTACCGCGCCACGTTCCTGTACCTGCTCGCTCGCAACGATGTCGCGCACGCTCGCGACGCGTCCTGCGGGCACTCCGATTTGGTCTAGCACGCGCAGTACCTCGTCTCTCGTCCGCGCAC
>QFEY01000833.1:0-13493 GCA_003316435.1 Russula virescens | reverse complement strand
AGATCTTATCCGATTGCTTAGCAAATTTAGGGACACCATCTCCTACATCTGTAATTCGTGCCCCCAAATTTGCTAATCGATCAGATAAGATCTTGGCCGTAAAAAACCGGTTTTAACCGGTTCTAGGACCGAAACTGAACTGATAAGGACCGATTTTATCGGTCCTTTCCGGTTCCGGTCCGGTTTTTTACCATATATGGAAATTTGTCGGACCGGTCCGGTTCCGGTTTTTCCATAAAAGGCAAAAAAACCGGACCGGACCGGACTTTAAAACACTACCTACAAAGGGGAAAACTCGGTCTTTGAACAGTTGTGCAACTCCTTGTGCATTGATCGTCTCCTTACAGGGCACCAGGATGACTCCCTTTGTGCAATCATGATCTGTAATTGTCATGATGGCATCATACCCTTGAGACTTGGGTAGTTTGGTGATGAAGTCAACTCCGATGCTCTGGAAGGGCTCTGCTTGAGTGGAGGGGTTAATGGGATGGAGTGGTGGTGGGTTTTGGTGCATGATTGGCTTGTTCGCCTGGCAGACTGCACACCCCTGTACATATCGCGCTACATAGAGCGAATCCCTTGGCCACCAATATTGTCTTCGCAGTAATTGGTGTGTTTTGCGCTTGCCTGGGTGTCCCACAGTGGGGAGGTCATGATTCAACTCCACTGCCGCTCGTCTGAGAGGATCCTCTGGTGGAATAACAAGGGCCGACCCTTTGTACCAATATCCATCTTCCTGCTGCTCTAGATCTTCATAGGCTGCTGCCCAGGTGGCCAGCAGTTTTTGGAACTGTCCTTGGGCCTTGTGAATCATTTGGTCAATAGCTGTCACTTCAATGACCCTGGCAAAGAGGTGATCTGGAAGGGCTATGACTTCATCATTGTCTCCTTTGCCATCGTCAAAGTCAGGGCATCTTGAGAGTGGGTCGGCTTGGTTCTTTCGTCCAGCTATGTGCCTTAGTTTGAGTGGGAAATCTGCTAGGTATGCAATGCCTCTGGCAATTTGTCTGTTGACCTTTTGGGGCTGTCAATAGTATTGTAGGTTAGAATGGTCCGTCCATACAATGATTTTATGGTTCATCCCCAAAAGTAATGGCCGCCATTTCTTTATTGCCTTAATGATGGCAAGGAATTCTCGATCCCATACATCATAATTTCGCTCTGCTGGATTCAGGGCATGTGAATAGTAGGCTATATCCCTCTTCTTGTTGTCCTTGTCGCATTGGAAGAGGATGGCCCCTACTGCAAAGGCAGATGCATCGACTTCGAGTTCAAATTGTCTGTGGAAGTCTGGATATGCGAGAATGGGTGCTTCTGTCACCATCTTGATTAGTCTATCTAGAGCAGTCTCTCGTTTGGCAGTCCACTCAAAAGGGATGCCCTTCTTGGTGAGCTCTGTCAGGGGGCGTGCCAGTTGGGCAAATCCTCTAATGAATGGTCTTTGATAGCCTAGCACTCCCAATGCTTGTCGGACTTCCTTGACCGATTTCAGCACT
Organism: Russula virescens; assembly: GCA_003316435.1. Lineage (NCBI taxonomy): Eukaryota > Fungi > Basidiomycota > Agaricomycetes > Russulales > Russulaceae > Russula > Russula virescens. The sequence continues at coordinate 11,997 of QFEY01000833.1, read as the reverse complement.
CATGGCCATTGCGCAATACCAGCTACCTTATCTGGGTTGATCTTGAGTCCTTCTGCTGTGACCTCCCAACCTAGCAATGTCATTTTGGGTTGCATGATCTGACATTTGCTCGGCTTGAGGTAATATGATCGTTTCTCACAAGTGTCTAGGAAGTCATGTAAGGCCTCGAGATGTCTTTTGATCCCAGCAGGCGAGTCATCTGTGGCTATCCAGAAGTCGTCCATATAGTTGTCTGCGTCCCCTTGGTACTTTTCAAGGAAAGGTGCAAAGTCCTTTCTAATCTGTCTCTGGAACCATGCTGGTGCATTGCAGAGACCGAAGAAGAGGACGGTGGGGATGAATGTGCCTAAGTGGTTCTTGATGGCTGCCTTGTACTGGTCCTTCTCAGCTATGCGAATGTTATTATAGCCATCTCTGAGGTCGAATTTTGAGAAGAGTGTCTTTCCATGCAGGGCCTCGAGGGCCTGAGTGATATTGGTGAGAGGATTGTGATCTCTGATTGTCCAATCATTAACTTTTCGATAGTCAATGATGACTCATTTCTTATTGGTCCCCTTCTTACCCCTGAAGTAAGATGGTGAGACTATGGGTGAGGGACCCTCCTTGATCCATCCTAGGGCAAGGTTTTCCTTCGTCCATTCATAATCAATCTTCTTTTCAGCTGGGGAGCGAGGATAGGGTCGGCAGTTGATGGAAGAAGGGGCTCCTTCTTTAAATGTTATGGTCATGTCTGTCCCTCTAGTTGGTGGGAAACGACGTGAGAGTTCTTCAGAGAATACCCTCCAGTGACGTCTAAATTCCTCCGGTAGAGACTGCATTGACAGGTGGGTACATTCCTTCTCAGTGTTTCTGGCCCACTTCTCTGCAAAGTTGACCTTTCTGAGGAATTGCCAGGTATGTTCCGGGAGTTTCCCAACCTTCAAGAGTTTGCTGGCCGCCTTTTTGACCATTTGGCAGATCCATTTGAACTTGGTGCTTTGGATTGTCACTTCTCCATCTTCTAGTTCTCCTTCCTTCCAATCTATACGAGGGTTGAACTCCCAGAGGAAGGGGTAGCCTAAAATCATGCGATCCTTGCCTAAGGACATGATAAAGAACCTCTGTAGTCAGTCTGCTCCAGCTAGTGCAACCCTCAGCCAACAATAGTGAGTGATCTTGCCTTTCCTGTTCTCTGTTCCGTCCACATTGAGGACAGTAATGGGCATTTTAAGTGTTTGTCGACCAATGCCTAGAGTTTTCCATGTCTTGTGATCGATGAAGTTTTTGGTGGCTCCACTATCAAGTAGAGCTGTTTGTTCAGCCATTGTACTCGCCGTTTGTATGGTCAGGGGAATGTTCATAACATTGAGTCTCCTAATATACACACGATGAGTACATAATGCCCACAGCCAGGCTGTCGACTTTGGGCGGCTTAAAAATCCGAATCTTCATGCATGGTAAGGGTCTCGATCAATTCATCATGCTCATTGGTCTTCATGGCCTTGATAGCAGCCATAACATCGGTTTTGGAATACACTGGAGGAGCAGTGCGAGTGGTATCAGCATCACTGTCTTCATCCGCATCGGAGGGATGATTGTCATGGCTCTGGGCGATGTTAGAACCCGAGGCTTCTGCTGCTCTAGCTCTAGGCTGTTGGGTGCAGCACCTATCCTTTGGTTTCTGTCTTCTTTTAGTGCCTGGTGGTGCCTTCAGCCGTGTAGGGCAATTGCGATACATGTGACCTTCCTTCTTGCAGTGGAAGCACTTCCCAGCCTGGATAAGCTTTGCCCTTTCCTCCAGAGATAATTGCTGGGTTCTAGTGGCGTCAATCTCCATAGGTACATATGGGCAAGGGTCAGGATCGTAGTAGTTCCTGGGTTTTTGTCCTCTGCCTTGCCTGTCAGCATCTCTAGCCATCTCCTGGAGTTTTGTGGGTCTCCCTCTGCGTTCTTTGGCTTGGGAAATAGCATACTGTTGTTCGTCATAGATCTTTTCTTCCTCAGTTGCTGCCTGTTGCCATTCGAGGAGAGTGTTAGGCTGGGGGCAGCGTCCATAGCATGCTCCAAGTAATCCAGGGTCCATGCCCGTTTTAAAGGCCACTATGGTTCCTGGGTTGTCAGCTCCCCATCCTGATTTGCGTCGGAGTCTTTCAAACCTATTGATGTAGTCTTCGACTTCTGCCTTTACTTGTTTGAGTTGTTGAAGTTTCTTGAAGGCTGATTGGGCTTGGTGGAATTCTGCGAAGCGATTCTTGAGTGATATACAGGTACCATTCCACAGGTCTTCATCCGTGTCAAGGTGAGTAGGAGGTACATTATTTGCCAGGTCTCCATCTACCGCCAGGGTAAGTTCTTCCCCTGCAGCTGCTGCCCATTCAGTGGCGTCACCTCCTATCATCGTTAGCAAGAGGTTGGTGCGTTCAAATGGGTTGACCATAACTATATTGTTGCGGTTGGCATTCCTGTAGAGGTTGAATTGATTGAGGAATACTTCCACAGTGCCCCTTTTGCCCATAAACATGACTGGGGGTGTCCCTTTGAGGGCTCTGGAGTGTGTGGCAGATGCAGGACCTCCAGCAGCCTGTTGCAGTGCTGCTCCTCCAGCTGGTGGTTGTCCTCCACCACCTCCACCTCCTGCGGGTGGTCCTCCTCCTCCGCCTCCTCCAGGTTGTCCTCCACCACCTCCGCCTCCTGCAGGTGGTCCTCCTCCTCCTCCAGGTTGGCCTCCGCTTCCTCCTCCTCCAGAGGGTGATGATCTGCCTCCAGAGGGCTGAGCAGTAGATTGCTTCCCTTTTGCAGTAGGAGTGAGAGTGATCATTGTTCCAATAGTCACTGTTGAGCTCATGGTTGGTTGTAATGAGAGGTTTAGTACCTTTTGAGTGATTTCCTCAGTTTCCTTAGTGGCTATATAGGTGCCTAGGGCAGTGGCAAATGATTCGACCGGGCTAGGTACTGCTGTAGGTTCTGGTGCGACTGGTGAGGACTAGGGATGGACACGGGTTTTTGACGGGTTTTTTTCCCACGGTCCATAGGAAGCACAGTTTATGATGAAATTAGTTGCTGAGGGCCAAAATTGATGTAAACTTGATTGAGCTATATCTCCACCAAATCTCAACCAATCTTCATGATTATTGGCTTGTTTGGAAGCTAATCTTCGTCTTTTCACCCGTGGGTACACGGGTACGGTATTGCGACGGTGATTCGCTTCCAAATGAGCCAAAGATCATCTAAATTGGTTGAGATTTGGTGGAGATATAGCTCAATCAATTTTACATCAATTTTGGCCCTCAGTGACCAATTTTATCATAAACTGTGCCTTCTATGGACCGTGGGAACAAAACCTGTCAAAAACCCGTGTCCATCCCTAGTGAGGACTCAGTCGATCCCGAAGTAGTGGTTCCTTCTGTGTCTGTTGAAGGGGGAGTGGGTTCTCTTGGTGGTTCTGGTTTGGGGGTGTTTCTTGACGTTCCTTTTGAGCTGGTGGTCATTGCAAACGCCTCCTGAGGGACCTCCTGCGATACAATTCCTAGATGGTAGTCTAGGGGTTCTTTGATCCAATCTAGTGCTCGATTGACGCTGTACCTGTACTTGTTACCTTCTAGAGGTGCGAAGTGGATATAGAACCAGTGATAGTTGATGAATTCAATGTCAAATCAGATGTCAGGGGCAGCTATAGATGGAATCCAATAGCGATTTAGTTCTGAGTTTGTGTAGGTGCCCCAAGTCGCCTTTCCTTTGATGTGGGCTGGAAGGTTGTCTTCGCCTCTTCTGGGTACAGTGTAGTGCTTACTGACGTATTCACCAAACCCTTCTGTCTCAAATGGGATGTGGATCTGATCCAGTTTGAGGTATGTGCAATGCCTTTTGCAGAGGTACTTGTACTCCAACACGAGCGGTGTGAGTGGGGGTGTATTTCTTGAGTATAGTAGAGCAGGCTGCTCCTAAGGATGAGAAGCTCGACTTATGTTAAGGCTGTAGCAGGCCTTGGACTAGAGAGCTTGCAAGAACGAGGTCAAGCAGACCTAGCAAGCTATCAGAGGGAGAAGAGTGAGTAGTCACACTCGCTCTTTGAACCTCTGAGACACAAGTGCAATGGGGAATGTAGATGTCGTCAACAATCCACCCAGCACTGGTGCACAGACACAAGTTGGGAGGTTTAATGTGTACGAGTATGGACAATTAAACCTTCCAAGCAGTGTAGCTTGAATACACAAATGCAGAGGAATGAGACGTGTAAGAGGATGGCTCAATTCCCTTGCAGTAGTGCAGCTAAGGACGTGCTTGCTTAATGCTTAAGCTTAAGCGGTATACACCTGCGCCTTTAAGCAGGTAGACTAGGTAGAGTCTTGAAGGAGAGAAGCTGAGGCGAGTGACTGATAGACTCTAGCACTCGAGGAACAAGAGGAGAGGGGATAGAACGTATGGCGATCCCTTATCCTCTAGATGCACGCAGTGAAGGAGCTACAAGTTGAGAATTAAGTCGAGCTTAGGGCTCAACTTCGTACCAAGGTCGTCTTAAATACAGGAGGGATCATAATACTACAAGTACCGATCCTAGGGTCTGGAACAACACTGGGACACTGCCCACAAGTACAGTATACATCAGGAACAAGTCAGGGTGAGTCATAGACACAGCAAATAGTACATGGATCCTCAGGCAATCTGGGGAGCCTCATGGAGACGTACCAGTTTGTACAGTAGCTCAAACGGGTCAGAACACGTATAGTAAAATTTTCACTTAGGCTGTCCTTCTGAATGTACCAAGAGTCTGTCCGTGACACATCAGCACCTCAGCAGTCACCCATCTCTGTCTCAACCACTTCCCCAACATCACCGAGCCAAACTTGCGTCGGTCTGAAACCAAATGCAGAAGGTGTCAAGCCTTTGGATAGCAGCAAGTATCAAATTACAGGCGATGCTGATGACCCTGCTTGCCACTCCCCAGAACGCATTGCCTTCATCTGGAAGATGTGCCATGCCACTGAGGCATACTACGAGGCTGTCGGTGAGTACCCCAAGACCCTTATGGGTGAGGCAGAGGCCTCCTGCTGCACTATCAGTTGGTGGAGTTCCCCTCCTGACTACTGGGAGATGGAGCCTGGTGAGAGGCAGGGTCTGCTTTACCAAAGACTCCTTGCTGCCGAGAGCAACCTTGCCCCCTTCCTTGCCCCCATGTTACCAGTCGAAGAGCTGTTCTACCTCCACCATGAACGACTTGAGGCCATTGCTGCCTGACCTGAGTCCCCCACTGTTCATGTCCGTACCCTCCTTGAATGTATCAGAGGGCCAGCACCCGCAACAGTCGAGGAAGAAGAGGAAGGTGCTGTGCAGATCACGGCAGCAGAAGAAGGACGAGCCTCTGGCAGAATGGCCGGAGATGATCAACTACCAACAGTGGGCAATGCTGGAGATATTTGAGGAGCCACTGAGGATGCCTCAGTGGGAGATTGATCCGCTGATGAGGCCGGGCCACGCTTGAGGCTCTGGGCTGAGGGTTGGAGTGAGTATAACCCTGCTGACCCTCAGGCCTACCCGGTTATGTATGAAGCCAGGCTGCATGAGATGTGCATTGCACGCTGGACCAGGACCATCATCAATGGCAACAAGACTTGGATTGAGGGCACAGAGGGGTACAGAGGTAGGGTGTACCGTTGTCAGCTCAGGGCTTGCCCCTATCCCGCACCCAATTTTCAAAATAACCATAATTTTCACAATGACCACCTCTCCATCCTCCACCCCACCCACACAGGCCACTGCCTCATCAACTGCACCCTCATGCAGCTCACCGACCCAGGGCTGGCAGCAGATGTACAAAGGCTTCATATGACCATGAATGCCCTTGCAACTCTACAGGCTGAATGTGCTCACCTTTTTACACATGAGCAGGTCCTCGAGCACCAGCTCACCACTACTTCCAGGTACCTGGCTCACATTTGAGCCCCCAGTCACCTTGTCACCCAGGTCATCCAGTTCACGCCCGAGGTGGAGGAAGAAGCTGTTGCCCATGCCCGACCCCACTCCCCCACCCCACTCCACACCAGAGTCTGCACTGTCACCACACAGCCATCCCCATCCTCCAATGGGTCATCTACCACCACCATCACCCTCGCCTCTAATTGGGCGCATCATATCCCACCTCTCACTGCTAGCCAGGGCCCTCCAGACAGGCAGTTTACCACTGCCCTGGGCACCCCCGACCTCTTCAGCCAACGACGTGCCAAGTATTTGTTATGCCTGCAGTGCCTTGGGTTCCACTGCAAGGGTCTCCCTGCATGCAGTGGCAACAACTGCTGTTGCTGGTGCACTGATTGGGGACATTGGTCAGCCAATTGCCCTTCACCCCATGATCTCTGCCAGGACTTCTGTCAGGTCCCAAGCAGCCACCTTCATTACCAGGATAACTGCCCTTTGACAGATTTCACACAGGCCTCCATAATGATGGAGCCCACTTACAACCATCATGGTGGTACAGTTGACATCGACTGGAACCCCTTCTCCGACTACTCTGATTAAGGTTGGATTGTGTGGTAGCAATCCCTTAGGGCAGGTGTACTGTTATGAATGTCCAACTTTTTTCTTTTCTCCTTTACCTCGTCCTGCTTGTCTTTGTTGTGTCTTGCTTACTTTATCCAGTTGAGTTGGCTATCACATACTATCCTTCTATTCCTTTGTATGACTCATGTTAACAGCATCGCTTCTGATAACTCATCTTGACTCACCCTACTTATGTGCAGCCTCCTTTGATTCCATTCCATTCTCTGTGATTCCATCTGGTTCCCTTGATGCCAAGGATTGATTGATGCAGCTGTTGTATGTACTATTATTAGGATATGACTCCTTCATACAGCCTCATCTAGTTAGGTATATAAGAGCACCTTAGGTAGCTTGTAACCCTAGACCTGTCTTAGTTACCTTCCTGCAACTCAGTTGTCATATCCTCCTCTCTCCCAGTTCTAAGCTTAGAGGCACCCTTCCTTTGAAGGCCCCTCTTCCTCTATACTAGTGCTACGATCCATCTCGGGATCGTTATCGCAATAGCGATCAAGTAATGTTCTGATATTCAAATAAATCAGCAGAGGGAGCAGAGCTCTACCTATGCCTCCAGGAGTCTTGCAATAGGACTGAAGATGGTCCTAAGTTGAGTGAAGTCGCTGATTGCCTAATTAGGCAGGAAGCCGGGCCAGGAGGGCCAGGACAGGTGGTGCGCAGACAAGTTGATTGATATAGCTCAATCACTAAGCTCCGTGTGACTTGCAAGTGAACACAAGTCAAAAGTAAATGATCAGAGATGAAGAGGGCCTTGGATGTGCATACAAGAGGTTCAGAGTAATGAGATGAAAACTGAGTTAACTCAGGCTTAGGGCCTAAGTTCAGTACTAGCACAGGTATAAATACAAGTATTCTACTGGATGACAAATTAGTCTTGCTAAGTGGTGAATAGAGCTGACTAAGTGTGATCAGTAAGGCTAAGTAATCAATCAAGCGGTCAAGTAAGCAATCAGTAATCAGATGAGGAGACTAGTAAGCAATGAATCAGTGAGTGGTAAGAATATAGTAAGCAAGCTGATGAATTACAAGATAATCAGTAAGTAATCTGACAAACAGATGATGTCGAGCTGATCAATAGTACAGTAATTGGATCATGAGAACAGAGATGATAACAAATGGACAGTAATCAGTACAGTAATGCAGAGCAAGAGAGAGAACATAGCAGAAGGTTCTGGAAGTCACATGATATGATGTGTGATCAGTCATGTGAGTGATCACCTGATGCAGTACCTGACCAGTCATGTGACTGGTCACCTGACAGGACATGTGATCTGTCATGTGACAGATCATGTGAGGGTTCTGGAAATGTCGGATAGGACGCGAAAGGCAGTGAGTCCCAGGGGATTTGCTGAGAGGTGCAGGCAGGGGTACAGGAAGGGTCCGTGGGAGGACCAGGGCCAGAGCTTGTAACAGTCATTCCCCCACTAGGAGGGAACTTCCATGTTGCCTCGGAAATAATATCAGACTGAGCAGTGTCCTCATCTGCTGTAAAGATAGAGGCAAAATCTGCAGGGTAGAAGGAAGTGTCTGAGGTATCATCGAGGAATGGAGAGGGGAGCACGAAGGTGGTCTCGAAGGCAGAGAGGAAGTTGACCCAAGGTAAATGGTTGGTTGTGGTAATTTGGGTCAAGTGTTTGGTTAGGTTCTTGAGACAAATATTGATCCAATGTTCTATCCATAACGGTCCTCCTCTCACTCTCATGCAACTGAGTGCAAGAAGTACTTGATAGTATGGGATATTGACATGAAGTAATCCTCTATTGAGAAAGCAGTTCTTCTGGAAGGATTCAATAAATGTTTGGGGGTTGTTGTTGTTGAAAGTGGGAAGAGATGAGCAGGCATGGTAAGATGTGGTGTGAAGGGTTATGAGCAGAGCTCGAGTGTTTGTGGTTGGTTGGTTGTCCATTACAAGGATCGGAAATATAGGTATGGGTGCAGGTGTTATTGGTGTGGTAGTAGGGACATTGTCTTGAGAAAAGACAAGTGAGTCCCAATTGGGAATGGGTTTGGGTGGTTGGGACATGTTTTCCAATGCGTTATATATTTGATGGAGTCGGATCTGAGAGTGTGTGCTGGTATATGCGGGAAAGGTTTCAGTGGTGAGTCAGGGGTTGCATTGTTGATAGGCTGGTGCACGTGTTGAATTTGTTGGGTTAACGTTCGGGTAGAGTGTGTGTAAGTCATAATTGAGTTGCAGGTCAGGTGTTGTTTTGGTATGAGGTGTGGGTGTTGATGGTTTGGGTTGTGTTGGTATTGGGTGCAGTCGGGTTCGTGTAAGTTTATGGTTTGAAAGTCAGGCATTGATGTATCGGTCGGGAGATGTGGGAGTTTCGGGTGCGGTGGTCGGATTACTAGTAGGCATGGGGATTTGTGAGGTGTCAGTTGAGTTGTCAGTTTTGGTAGTCGGGTCGGGTGAGTTTGTGTCAGACAGGAAGGGAATAACATCGGGTGAAGAGATGTTGTGGGAGTGAGGTGTGGGTGTCAGTTTAGTTTCAGTCAGGTTTGGTGTTGCTGTGAGTGATTCAAGTCATGGTAAAGGGACAGGCGGGTTTAATAGTCGGGAGACTTGTCAGTATGGAATTGGTCGTCGTGCGATTTTGGTAATCAGGTTCAGTAAGGTGAAAATATCCAGTGAAATGCGTGTTGGTGGTAATAGTGGTTCAGGAATGGTGTCAGGTTGTGTGTCGGGAAGCGGGTCAAGTGAGGATAGTGGTGTCAGGTCAGGAATGTCGGTCAGTCTTTTGGTTTCGGATGAGTCGGAAAACGGATTGGTTGGTGTTGGGTCAGGCAAAGTTGAGTCAGTTGGGTTGGTGTTATCGAATTGGGTAATGGTCGGGCGAGGTACAGTGTCGGATGTGATGGTCGGGTCTTGAGAAGATCGGGCGAAGTGGGCGAATTGGGTGTGTCGGGGGATAATCTCGTGGTTCGGATATGGAGGATCTTGATGCTGAGGGAATCGTGATATTGTTTGATGAGGTCGGGTGTATGTATGTTTTTGATGGGTTCCCAAGTGTTGTCAGCTGGAGAGTAGCCTTTCCAGCAGACTCGGTATTGTGTGACCTTGTTGCGTCTGAATTTGCGCATGCTGAGGATCTGCTCAACCTCCCACTCCTTCTTGCCTTTGATAAGCTCTGGGGGAGGTCGTGCAAAGTTGGGACCATGCTCAGGAGTTTCGCAGTAGGGGGACAGGTAGGATGCATGAAAGATGTTATGTATTTTCCAGCTTGGAGGGAGCTGGAGCTGGTAAGTCATCAGGGAGATAACAGTCTTGACCTTGAAAGGCCCATAATGTTTTGGTGCAAGTTTGCATGAAGGGTGCTGAATGTGTAGGTTTGTGGCATCGAGCCACACTTCTTGGTTGGCAGTGTATGGGCAGAAGTTTTTATCTTTGACAAGTAAGGTTTGGGCATGTTTAATGGCTTGTTTGACCTGCTGATGGATGATAGTGATTGCTTTGAGACATTCAGTGGTATCAGAATACTTGGATTTATGTAGGATCTGGTGAGCTTTCGGAATAGTGCCTATGATGACTTCATATGGGACTTGTTTCATGGTTTGGTTCGGGTGCAAGTTGATGATGTATTGTGCAACAGGGAGCCACTTGGGCCAGTCAAGCCCTCGTGTGTCACAGAGGACTTGCAAGATGTTCTTGAGTGACTGGTTGGTGCGTTCTGACTGGCCATCGGTTTGCGGATGATAAGTGGTACTCGTGTTTCTTTTGATGCCTAGGATGCTGCAGATGTCAGAAAAGAATTCGGAGGTGACTCTCGGGTCATGGTCAGAAATGATTTTGTCAGGTAGGCCATAATGTGGGAAGACTTGTTTGGCATAGAGTCTGGCCATTTGGAGAGTGCCCCAATCCTTGCGGCAAGGTAGTACGACGACTGCTTTTGAGCAGTTGTGATCTGTGACAGTCATAATTGAATCGAAGTTGTCAACTGAGGGAAGTTTGGTGATCTAATTGATGGTGACAGTTGAGAACAGAAGTGTGTCGGGTTCAGGAGTAATCGGGAAGAGCGGTGGTTTGTTTGGATGGGTATTCAGTTTCGAAGCTTGGCAGGTGGCGCAGCCTTTGATGTAGGCATGAATGAAATCTTTCATGCAAGGGAACTAGTAGTCATGAGCAAGGGCAATAAGTGTTGCAGCGGTACCAGAGTGGCCGGCAGTGGTCGAGTTGTGGTAATTAGTGTTGGGGAAGTTTGGTTTGTGCCTGAAACCACTTAGTGAAATGAAGGTAAAGATCTTATCCAATTGCTTAGCAAATTTAGGGACACTATCTCTAGATATAGGGGACCATAACCCTAAATTTGCTAAGCAATTGAATTAGATCTTTACCTTCATTTCACTAAGTGGTTTCAGGCACAAACCAAACTTCCCCAACACTACTCCTAAGGTTCGGGCTTAACCCTTGGTACCTAGGCTCAGCACGTGTAACTCATGAGTTTAGCTAACAAGTCCTGGTTCGGTAGTAGCTCGCAAGTGCTACTAAGACTTATAGAGTTGAACAGGCCTTCAACAGTTGCCTGAGACTGATAGATGTTGAAGCAAGACTAGTATTAAAGGGTACTCCGCAAGGAAGGGCCTTTAATACTCTAAAACATAGTGGTGAGGGTAGATGAGGGGCTCCTTCTACACTCAACACTATAAAGGGGATCAAGTAGATTCAGGAAAGTAACCAAGTTGAGCTTGGGGTACAAGGTACTCTAAGGCGCGACTTATATAGTACAGAGGCTCCCCTTTTGGGATGACCCGTTATGGTACATATGATGCAGATGAGTCAGATCAGGAGTGAAACGTATGAGTCAGACTCATTGTGACTCCGTCAGAGTCTGAGTCATGAGGCATAGCCTCTAGGCACGTGTGGAGTCATGTCTTTTCAGGTCACGTGGGACTCCACTTCTAGTAATGTATCCGTGAGCGTATTAGTATCAGTAAGCAGGCGTAAGGTAAGCATAAGGAAAAAGGTTATCATAGGCCAATACCGTAGTCAATTGTAACATAATTGCTGACAGTTTAAGGCATTTGGTGACAGCGTTACTCTCTGCGCCAACAAAGGTTTCATCAGTAATTCTAGATGAAGCCTTTCATTTCCGGCTAGGGTGTGACATGGGTATGGGTAAACCCTTGGGTATATGGGTGTAAGGGTATAAGGGTATGGGTATGGGTATGGAAGTTCATACCCTTGCATACCCTTAAGGGTTTACTAAGGGTATAAGGGTATGCTTACATAATAATATTCCATCATTTTTCTAGTTTTAGAACATTATATCAAAGATTTTTATCAATTTATTTTATATTTAAAGGGTTTTCAGTGTTATATTTGCCTTATTATATCTATAAAGAAGTTTAATTGATAGTATAAATAGTAAATACCCTAGTTATTATCACTTTTTATCTTAATTTTAACCTAAATGTATTGACTTTTATGAAAAACCCTTATACCCTTGACAAATTCTCATACCCTTGACA
>QFEY01000832.1:502-23218 GCA_003316435.1 Russula virescens | reverse complement strand
GGGGGGGGGGGGGGGGGGAGGGCGTTGCATACTTGAAACTTGAGTGGGAACTTCCGACCGTCCGGACACCGCCTGATTGTGCCATTAGGAATGAGGTACAGCTTATAACGTATGGGGGAAATGCTCGATAGGAATGAGTGCTTATCAGTCGAACATGTGGGATACTGTGAGCCTCTGAAGTTAATGGGAAGAGGTTGGCAGGGCGGGATGGCCATTAGAGACGGTTTCCCGATTACCCCGAATATTCTGAAAGCTAGCGCGCTGATTGGTGGAATAAACGGGCCGCCATTGCTCAACACGTTCCTAATTCCGGACTCAGGTCGTTAAAAGCCCTCCCTCAACTCAACTCTGTGGGAACGGTATCATATCATAACCAGTGCTGTACCTGGCAGTGAACTCAAGTTGGTTGGAAGCATTCGGAAATCACGTAATGAGTTCCGCGTTCCTGGCGAAAGGCGCCAATCGTTCCCGCGCTGTCAGATTGACCTCGAGGTTACCCAAGGGAGCCCGTGCTTTCAAAACACAAAATACCAAACAGATCTTGCTGTGCGGCAATTGCGCCGTGCCCAGGAAATTCCAAAACGAGATGTTTTTGATATGCTACAACACGTATCCGAAATACTGGACAGGAAAAAGGAACTATCACTTGCAGCATGGCCCACCCATCAAACGGCTCGGACACGACGACCTGAGGAAAGGTTTGTTCTTCTATGGGAATGGTCCTTGTGCCAATCAGAGGTGCATCGCCGTATCACAGAAAATTGTCGCTGCTGTTGTAGACGTTGAGCGCTGAGAGACAATGAAGTACGTACAGAAGTAAAGTCAACCGATGTTGACGGCAGACACCCCTTTCCAACCACCTTCCCAATCGATTGGGCGCTTCCCGCTTCCCTCCCTCCTCGCTCCTCCACCCTTGTCGATTTAAGGAGGTCGTCGACTGATCAGGACAAGAACAATGCCCCGAACAAGATCTATCTGTTGATCCAAATGGCCATAGCTTGTGGAGGGTGTGAAATCGTACTTTTACACGGGTTAAGGATCACGCGTGACGTGTACAGCGTGCGTTGTGTACGGGTCATGGTGTCCTATGTGGAAGGAAGAGGCATGATTCGTTGTTCAGGTGCGGACTTGAACGCTTCTCATCGTACGACTTGCTCACGTTGCGTCTGCGTGGCAAAAAAAAAAAACTCTAGCCGTGCTGGACCCTGACGCGTGTTAAAGAAGGACGTTCGCTTTTTTATCCGGCAGCAATCAAAATCGATTGATTGTCCTCGGACCCGTTTGCATCATCTTCGCTCCCCTCCCCCCCTTCACCCCAAGTTACGACACCCATTGGTTTGTGTTCACGGTTTGGGGTAGCCGTTGAGCAATGTCCGTCAGACCGATGGGGATACGTGGTGCGTAGTCGGGATAATTGTCCAACCACGCCACCTCTGATCGGGATCACTGCTGGTATATATTCAGCGAAGCGAAAACAAATAGACGATGTTATAGATCGCCACGATAAGAACAAGGAAAACGCGAAAATCGTCCATGGCACCACGTTGCAACTTCTCTTCTTACAGTAGAACCGATAAAAGACAAGAAAACGGAACAAAGCCCAACTGGTATATGTATAACGATACCACTAGGCCTTGGACTTCATCCGACATTGCTGTCGGCTGCCGCTCTTCGAGGACTTGGGGTACATCGCCTTTATGGTTTGCGAGAAAGGAGTCCAGACCTCCTCGCTGTCCCCTAGGCACCTCTCCAACTTCTCCTGGAACCCGTCGTGGACCTTCTTTGTCTCCGTCCGCTTGGCTTCCGCCTCGGTCGGGGAAACGTCGAGGCATTGGCGAGGCCGGTGCTCCTGGTGCCGGTCGAGCGAGTCCGAGCGCGCGAAGAAACCCCCACAGTACTGGCAGAACAAGATTTCAAGCGGATGGGCCTCTGAGTGATTGCAGTGCCGCTTGAAATCCTCCCATTTGTGTAAGCCAGCGTCGGGACATAGTCGGCATTTTAGTTCCTGGACAATCCCGCGCGCCAAGTCCTCCGACGTGGCCTGCAAGAGGCTCCGCTGCCTCTCGCTAAGCTCCTCCGGGATCCAAAAGTGGCCCTTCTTCCTGACTTCCGCGTTGCTGGAAAGTACTGCCTGTTGTTGCGCTGCGTTGTTCTCGTAGCGCGATGCTGCTTCCTCCACTCTCCCCTCTACCCAGGGCAGTTGTCCCTGCGCAGCAGTTCCACCAACTCCTGGACACTTGATCCCGGTATGAGTTGGTAGTAGATTTCGTGCACGCTTGGGGCCGTGAGCATCCCCGCTCCACGTCCCACTGCCTCGGATTTACTTCTGATTTCTGCTGGGGTCTCGGTCGCAGACTCGAGGAGGGCTCTACTTGTGGACCCCACCGCCTCCGAGACCCCTTCAGCGACCATCTTCCCCTTGACCCTCTTGCGTGGTCTGGGTCCCTGGTTGCTGTTTACCTCAAGCCTGTCATTGTTCGTGTCTTCGCTTCGAGGTCGCTTTCCTAGGATCGTCCTCTGCGATACGAGCATGTGTGCGGCCTGCGACGCCGACTGGCTGGTACCGATGTCCGCAATGCCAACGGAGGTGGCGCCGAGGCCTTCCGATACCCAGCTGTAGCATCACGTGTTAGCGAGGGTGAACGTATCATTCCCAAGGAGAGGCAGATGGAAGATACTCACGACGTGAAGCCAACAATTTGAGAAAAGTCAAAATATGGTCCTATCGTAGCCCCGTTTCTATCGGTGTACAGAGGTGTCGGATCGCCGAATCGGCCTGGTCCGAATTGCCAGGCTAACTCTGTTTGAGAAGGCTGTGCTGATGTCGCGGAGCTACCGGGCAAGGAGATCTACGATGGAGTCGAGATGAGAGCGGTGCTCGTGCTTAAGAGACTAATACTCACGCCCTGTGGCTCTGACGTCAATTGGGCAGGCGGAGAGACGTGCTCGTCCCACGCAACATCGCTTGGTGTCGATGCCAGGGTGTGCGATTCTATCAAGGCGTTGGATGGCGTGAGCACGCGCAGAAGCGAAGGAAGAATATAACCTACGGGGTGTCGGTGCAAGCCAAGCACCGAGGAAATCCTGTATCCCAATAAGTCAGTATCCCTCGTTGACGAAGTTGACGAACAGGCGTTGTGTACTCACGGCGTTTATCTGATTGTAGGTTCCCGGGACTCTACGCAAGTTACCGAATGTGGGTCGGAACACTCTGGCATTGGTGGCCTCGGGATTGCCAAGGTTGACACCGGCATTGAGGAACAAGTCGTCGAGCGCATCTGCGAAGATCCGATCGAGGTCTTGTGACTGTGAAACGTGAGTGACCTCTATATCCTGGAGGAGATTCAAGCTCACTGTATTGGAAGCGTCCCCAGCCCCCTCGAACGTAACGCCAGCCTGCTCATTGCCTGCAACCTCGACCGCCTGGTCTGGGCCACAGGCCCAGTAGGTGGTGTGAGGAGTGGTGTGGAAAGAAGACATGGTGAGTTGGTTGGTTGCTGGAATCAGATGCGAAGAAAGTGGGTTTGTGGAAACCAATACGGAATTGCGGAAGACGACGCCTTTTAACAGGGGACGGATGCCCCGTCGACTTCGGAGTGTTCGCTTGCGCGAGTGGACGTCCACAGGAGCAAGCACAATCACGTTTCATGGGCGCCCCTACGGCAATGCCTCCTTAAGCTAAGGCAATGATGTACCTAGCTAGCTGTCTGTGGTCGGGTCGCCTCGTGTTCTCAACGGTATTGGAGTTGTTGGTTCACCCACACCGAAATCCCCGAAAGGTTTAGCAGTAACTAGAAGCGTACCGTGGGTGCCTGATACCTTCAATGGAACTATTGTACTACTAGTACTTAATTCAGCAGGTGCGTGAAAGAAAGACAACCTTTCCACAGATACTGTACGGAGATCTTCGTTTTGCCGACAAGGAACAATGGCCTTGCCCAAACGTGTTTTGTTCGAAGCTATGTCGCAGCGTTGGAGCTCCGCTGGACACAGCTCGCTTAGCGAACAGCTAATACAAGTTATCCACATAAGATACAGGTAAGATTTTTGTGAGATCCTTGAACACGGGGATGAAAGACGTGATACTTATGGCTTTCGCCTATAGCAATATTTAGGGTGCTGCGCCAGCAACTCATCGCAGCCTTTGGATGAGGACGAGGCCTGTCAAAAGGATGTACAGATAGTAATTGTTGTACTTGTTGTGCGTTTTTAGGCATCCTGACCGCGATGATTTCGAATGCATCCACTTTTCATGGAAACTCGGAGGTCATCGCATTCTTCTCGATTATGATGCAGGGTCTATGAAACGAAAAATATGCCCACTGAGACTCGGGGCAGCCATTCTGGTAGATTGTTCTGGTTTTTATTCATTCAACCAGTTCAATATCTCCTTCGTTTCCTCGAGGCCGAACCATCTGAGGCTATCAGTGATTTGAAGGTTGAAGCTTGAAGGCCAATGCCAAGCAGGGTTCTCCCGCGAAAGCCAGAATATCCTTTCAGGCTGCAGGCGTATCCTACCTCTCCCGCCCTCAAAGTCATCATAGCCCTAAGCCGAGCCGCCATCAAGGAGGTAAGCCGTTGCAAGATGACAAGTTCATGGCGACTTTCTGGCATCAATGCCGCGAGCATTCTATTCCTCGTGGTGCGTCGGCCGTAGTCACAGTCCCGTCGACGGTTACGGGATTGACATCAATTCGCAGCTCAAAGGCGGCGCCAGTGCCAGTGAGCCGGCGAACAACACGACCTATCAACAAGCCTCACATCGACCCTCGGCTGCAACTTGAATGTATTTCAAAGCACTGCGGCCAACTGCCGCACAACCTCCGCCGCCGCCTACACGACCTGCCCTAACAGGGTCTAGACCTGCCTTTAGCGGACCCAGCACATCCTCGAATTTGGGGGTCTCGCAGGCCAACAATGACCCGATACTGGACATGGGATTGGAATTCAACACAGAGCAGGTCGTGAGCGCCTTGCGTGCCAGCCTCGACAATTGAATCCCTACCAAACGGTCAATCTCTTACTTAGCATGCGACCTTCTTCCTTTCTGACTTGATGAGAGCAGCCTACGAAAATATGGCCCTGTTTCCAACGGCCCACAGGTGTCGAATCTCCTGGCGAATCTACCCAACCTCATGTTCATGATGTCCGGCGCCCCTTCCGGTTCGGCGCCAGGGCTTGGTCCCAGGTACGCACTTACAATATCTATTTGCGAGGATAGTCATATCCCTAGTCCTAGCCCGAGTCTATGGCATGCATTGCGACCCGCTCCTCGTGAGAACGAGTCATCGACATTCCATCCGTGACATTCCCCTCCTTTCATATATCAATGAGGTTTTTGTTTTTGTTTTGGTGCGAATGGGCAAATTTATTGCAAGGAGACAGAAACCGAAATGGTCTACATGATGTCTGCACTAAGGCATGGATACACGTTCCGATGTAGTATGTATGTGTACATAATAGAGGTTCTAGCTACTAGAGGTCCTTCTGAGAAAGCATAGTGTGTGGAAGTTCTCTGGATGTATGGTCTCGTTCATGGTGGGTCAGGTCGGGGTAAGGGGAGGGGTTTTGCGAAGGCGTGGCTCTTGTGGAGTAGTGTGGCGAACTGGTGTCCGCCCGACCGGGTAGACAGCATGGGGGTGAGAGACATATGGGGGATCAACATGCCTTTGAGTTCCCGGTCGCGATCAGTCTTCGATGTAGTGTTCCAGTGTCCAGTCAGCTCCGCAGCCTGGTTCAGGACAAGTCCGGACATCAGGGGCGGAAGCCCGGAATTGGCGGGAGTAGGTGGCGTGGAACGCGTCCCCCGTGATCAGTTGAAAGGTAGTCGCTTGGGCGGGGCGACTGCAGATTGTGAGAACGCCCTTGACCCAGGGGTGAATATCGGTGGATGGAGGGTCAGAGACGGGGGCCAAGCGGCGTCGTCGGTGTCCTAGAGGAGGGGGAACAAAGTCCCGCGCCCATCCCCCGTTTAGGAGGGACCGAGAGGTGGTGGTAATGGGGTCAGGTGACGCCGCTTTGATCTGTGCGAAGATGTGAAGAAGAGGGGTGTGCCAGCCGTGACCGTGCCAACGCCAAGTGTTGTTGAACCAGAGCCCTGTGACCTGACAACCTTGAGGGAGGTCCTCGACTGAGAGTGTGTGTAGTAACGCATGGGAGGAGGTTAGTGGTGCGTAATGAACGGGAAAAGTCTGGGAACTGACGGTCCGAGTAAAGTAATGGGATAGAGCCAGAGAATTCCTGTGGGGGACGACGAAGCGCTTGTATTGTAGCAAGTAAAAGTGAGGAACGAATGCATGGGCCAAGGCAGTAGTCCGAATACACGAGACGTCCGTTGGTAAAAAAGGCATAGAGTACGATAGGGGAGGAAGACGATTTATGTATAGTGGATATTATGACGAGTTTTTGATTAGACGTTGATTTTATAGAATCGATTACACGCTTCATAGGTATATCGTGACGGTGTAAAGTAACGTTAGGGGAAATCCACACTGTGTTCGAGGGATGTGGCGGTGGTATATAGACCGGTTTTAGGGTAAGGGATAAATGGTTGAGGTTGGGGTAGGGTTACGGTGTGTACGAAGGAGGCAGTGTGGTATATGTCCGAAGGCGATAACGTATTACATCACCTAATTGTAAAGATTGCTGTGAGGCAGGTGGCTCTCACGATTTTTTCGACCAGGCCGATATCGGCTCATGCACCTATCACGTGTCGTCACAAATCTTTCGGAGGCTTACACTGGTTGTTCATGTTTTTATTTCGTTGGAACGTTAGGCTCCTTTGTTTTCCTTTCGTGAGCTAACGAGGCGACGTCTTTCGAATGGTTTCTGTACCATAACATTTTACATTTTCCGTCTCACGTGCCAACGAGGTTACATAATCGTATGTTTACCTGAGCTGTGTTTCACGGCGTAGTTGGCCGAATAAATTATACATTTTCACGTTACACTTGACTCAGGGGGCTCCTGGGCAGTTTTTCCCACGGTTGGCCATGGGCAGGGGAGAATACCACGAAACACCATCGCCCCGTAAAAACACGAATATAAACACATAAGAATAAAACAATAAGATACCCCAGAGAGGAAGAACAGATGGAGAACACACGAAAAGACCATACACCCTAGAATGGACGAGGAAGTCCTACACCCCCCGGTAGAAAGCAACCCCACCTCGAGGTGAGCGCATGGGCACTTGAGAACGACGCTTGAGGCAACTCGGCATCGCCCGAAACCCGCGTCTGGAATTGCGCGGTACCCGCGCTCACAGGTGCGGTATTATGCGGTAATAGATTTGCCACCACCGTACCTGCACCCTGTGATCACAATACCACCATACCCCTTGCAGATCCTTAGTTGGCCATATTGCAACACATCTATAGCTTATCCTCTCCACCTCTCTTATGCAGTTCATTATAGTAGTGTATGGCTAATCTGTCTCATAAAAGATCAGAGCATTTACAACCACGATCTCTTAATAATCTGCATTTTGAAATACCCGACATCCGTAACACGTGATAGTAACAGCAGTACCGGAACTTGTATCGAATGATCCGATGGATGTCTCCCACTGCTCTGAGCGTAGTTGGCCTAATATATTACGTTCTTATGTTCTGAATGCTCTAAAATTTATATGAGTCTCGAATGGTATACGCAGATATGATATCTCGGAAGTTTTACAGCGTTGTGTCGTACTGTGTTGAGAGGTGCTTAAGTTCAGGGTTGTTTTAGTCAATATTAATGTTGGAGTCTTCCCCTGTAATCTCAGCAAGATCGCAAAGCAAGCACAAAGAACTTTCCTTTATTTCTTTGGGGATCTATAATTGGATGGTATGTGGGTCATATATCCAACCAAAATCTGCTAATTTCTGTGGCGATCTCTTACTGAAACTCTCTGGTGGTAAAACCCATAACACGAGCCGATCAATCCTGGATGGGTATGTTTCGAATGTGGACAACAAACAGCCCTCGTTAATCAATCAAAGGCCCTTGTCCACCACCTTCGAGACACTCACAGTTCCATCAGCGGTGACGCCAATACACCTCTTTCTCTGTCCTTATCATACTCGGATCAGCGGCAACGCCCAGTTAATGGGACAATTCAGTCGCGACTTTCGCTTCGTCGTCACCTTGTCCCGTTTTTGCAGACAAGTTTCCACCGTTTCGACCCCTACAGTCCTCATGGCGGAGGATGCGGTGATTAAGTAACGATAGGTACGATCTTCGGATCGGGAAGCCAGCGATTTTACCACGATAGGAATTTCGAGGATATAGTTTACGGCAAAGTAATGGAAACTAAGATGCACCTGGCATACGTGAGAAGAGAACAAACAGTCAACGAAATACAGAGAAGAAAACGGATAAATTGGCAGTAAAGTATAGTGCATCAGTCTAGACCATATGCGCATTATAGCTACCGTGACCTGGGAAGGGGGAGACATTCGGGGCTAGAGCAGGGCCTAATAGTGTCGCCCCATCGGCCGCAGCTACCCCCCAAGGCAGTAAACCCCAAGGTTCATGTGCTCTAGCCTCCGCGTCCGGAGACCAATTGAAGAACAGCGTCATCTTCACCACGCCATTACCCATCCACTCGATGTGATCTTCAACACGGACCAACGGGTTTCGTGCCCAACCAGTATCGCCGGTCGGCAAGCCCAAGCCAGCCGAGCCAGTATCGATGACACTGGGATACTGCATGGGTGCATGTGGTACTGGCGGCCTGGCATAGGGAGAGGGAGCGGTGCGACCCCTCCGTGAGGAAGACGGTGACGCTTGCGTGGATGGTGCCAAGGGGTCCTGGCCGGTGAGCGCTGGTTGTCCGCCGCTGAACTGGGTTGGGAAACCCGTACGGTGGGCGACACGGCTCGAGCATGTGCACGTAGCTTGAGGGCTTTGATTGGTGGGCAGATGTTGAACCGGGAATGGGCCATGTTGCGGGAGGGGAATCGACGTTGGCGAAAGAACGCCTGATAGTGATGGGCCATTGATGTATGAAGGGTGAGAAGGGCTCTCCCCCGGTATGGGGGGTTGAAGGGCATTGAGATGGGAGAAGCCGGGTGCCAGAAACGAGTCGGCATTGTGAATAAATTCTGGGTAATGATGGGGGTTGTCGGAATGAATGCTCCAAGGTTCTGGCTGGATGGCTGACGCGTCGTGGCTGGATGGTCTAGGTTGTTGGGGCGGCAAGGGGTTTGGGATGGGCGGGGTATAGTGAGGGGCATAGTGAGGGGGCATGGGACCGTTCGAAGCAGAAGAATGGCTCATTGCAAGAGATGAGGATTGAGTGAGTGGGCTTGTTGTAGAAGGCGAGAACGACTTACATTATATCTTGCGGTCGTCGTCGTCTCAAAAATCAAACGACCGGTCCTCGAAATGCCATAGGACAGAGGCAACATGTCAATCATGGCCAATACAGTACTAGTGGAGGTGGAGCGTGTGTATTGCGAGCTCGAGTTGTACAGTTTGCGATCATTAAGCACTACCTATTCATGAGGGGAGTTGTGGTTCATGTTCTCAATGGATAGCAGGCCATGCGTTGCTGAATATCGTGTATACGGCGAGGCCAGGCGGTCTGATCAAGAGACAAGGTGGGCTACCTTCACCCGAATATGGATATGATGCATGGATGACTCGGAGATGTGTCATAAGCCAGGACACCCCAAAAAGGCTTCCATCGGCTGTTAAATGGACGCTCCTCGGGTTTGCGTAACAATGAAAAAAATTGGATATGCGGAGGTATTCGATCTGTGTACGATTAAGGCTCTGAGGTCTACAAGTTGAGTGTTCTTGTGTTTACTAGTCGATTCGCCGTCTTCACCGCAAGCAGCTTTGTTCAAACCCGTATTCTGTGACTGCGCCCATTAATATCTATCCAATCGGTGGTTGAGGACATCGCATGTCTTGTACAAGGTACCTCGAAGGACCAGGTCATCTGTAATATCCGCGTGCGCAGCTGGGCCACAATTTGGTCCTCGTCCCTGAGAAGGCTATGCGATTGAATTCAGAGGCCTGAGGGGGGGGGGGGGGTCTTGAAGTTCGAAATTCATCGTGTCGCTCGATCGAAATCGTGCACAGGCCTCACGTCGTGCAAAAAACAAAGAGTACAAACGCTGTCGTACGTGTGAAGAGCGATTTCGATTAGAACTGCACGCTCTTTACGACCGTCGAGATGCCCGGTCTCTCGCCACCACGTCGAGTCTCCTACTCCTGGCTTGAACACGGGCTTCTGCGAGGCAATGACTTTCTTCGCCTTGACGAACTTTTGCCGCTTCTTCACCCGTGGGTTGTGAACCGTCTTTGACCTTCGAGGCGTTAGCCCACGATTCTTCAAGATCACGCGCGTGAGTGACTGTAGCCCTTCCGCACTGTCTCCATCCGTCTCCACCCTGAATGCGCGCCTTGCCTGCGTGCGCTAGCACCTTCGATCTTGGCCGTATGAAAGCGCAGGGTGCGTCTGCGTGCCGTCTTGTCAGCGGTATCCGCAAGTACCCAGGACCATAGCATCGCCAAAGGCGTCGTGCTCCCCAGAGATAGGAGAGGGTGTGGTTGTGCGGGGCTTAGACGGTGCATATATCGGCTCTTCGAGGTCGACTACCGGGGGTTTTACAGCTGTTGATGTCTTGCGCTTCTTTTGGGGGGGGTTCTTTATCAGGCCGCTGTCGGGGGGTTGATTTAGCCGTTGTTTTGGGCTTCACCGAGGCGGCAGCCTCTTCGGCTTCGCGCATTAGCTCCGCCAGGTCACCAAATGCGCCGTTACGGTATCGTTCAGTTTCAAGAATGTCGACACATCTCCCATTTCCTGATCGCCGTCGAGTGAAATATCCTCTTCCTCAGCGTCGCTGATCCCAGAGTCACTCTCAGAAGCGTCGAAGTCCAACTCCTCCAATGTGATGAGTGCCTGTTTGAGCTGAAGGAGGCGTGCGAATATCGGGTGGGAGCGGAGTAGTTCAGGCCGTTGGGAGTAGGTTTCGCTTGCTCGGAGGTACAGGTAGAAAGCCAGCGTCGTGGCATACGTGAGGAGAGCCTCTATAATGCAAATGAGCATTCACCCCTTCATCAAGAAAAGGCAGTCGTACGATTGTGCAGATGAACCATCCCTAATATTTGAGAGTCTGGTTCATTAGATGAAAGTCTGAAGATCCCAAGTCAGATGGTGGGACGGGGATTAAATGCACGACGCACTCTTTAATTTCCTCCTGAGTACGGACGACCTTATCAGCAATACCCTCCCAGTCATATGCGAGTGCGAGAGTTTCTGGATTAGTCTTTTCCATTTGCCTAAGCGCGGCTTTCTTGTCAAGCGGTGTTGGCTGGGCTGAAACCATCATCACAGGTTCAAGGAAGGGACTGGAAGCATGTCAACTGAAGCACGACACACGAAATAACGCGACGAACGCACTCCTCAGTCTCCTCCGCGTCGCCCTGATCGACGTCTGCTAACCCGAAATCGTCGTCCAGCATGGCATCGCGTGCCTTGGCTTGAATGCGCATTGCTTCCTGTTCCTCCATCTCGTTTGCCTCTTCATCCTCTGAATCAAGCTCTGCCGCATTGGAAGAGTAGTACGCCGACTTTTTACGGCCCCAGGTTTCTTCCTCTTCGCCGCCCTGTTCTTCCTCATCATCGGATTCTGGTGGGGCCTTTGCCTTCGCCTTACTTCCCTTGCTCGCACGTACTGTGGGTTGAGGTTGATCTTCGTCATATTCTCCCTCCTCGTCCACGCCTTCCTCGTCTTCTTCGTCGCTCTCTGATGACGGGATGCCTTTCAATGTAAATACCTCATCCTCACCCCCGTCATCATCGTCTCCAGGTTCCTCTCCTTCCAGGAGAATACTATCCCTGGATGCGTGAACTAAGGGAAGGTCTTTCGTGAATACCATCTGGCATGTCATTAAGATAGAAAGAAACACACACTGATCTTCCTCATCCATGGGTATGTCATCTAGCGTATTCCAGCGCTTTATCATCCCATCTCGCTTATCAAACGGGCGCAGGCCAGGCTTTGAATCTTTCGACTTGGACCTTCTCCTACGAATCATGCCGCGAAAGATGAAAGAAAGAGAAACAAAGCACGAGATGCGGTGAACCCAAGATAAAAAAATTAGAGAATTTAGTGGGTGAAATATTGCATAATATAATTACTTGATCCGACACACTCATCACCTGACTGGCGTCACCACTTCGGTTTTTGGTCAGCCTTTCGCAGCGCGCGATGCCTGGAGATCATTAAACTTGCGCTTAGCATAGCGTCGTGCCTCCGCGTCATCCACCAATTCTTCTACAAGCGTGCGCTTGCGAGCCGAGTGCGGTAGATTGTCCCCACTCGATCTGCCAAACGGTGTATTCGTTGGAACGATCGTGCCAATCTACGGAGCGAGTAGTGAGTGGGAAAATCTACATAGTGGAGCAAGGTTGGAAGCGCACGGCGAAGTGTTTGGGAAGGCCCTTGATACCGCGCCCTTCACTGGGGTCCTTGCGGTAAAATCGCTTTGGGTCGAGTTGATTGCGTAGACGCAGCGCCTGATATTCTTTATACAAGCGAGGCAGATCTGCCTCGGTGGGAGCGGGAAGGCCGAACCACTTTGGTCCGGTGGTTTTCCCCTTTAGCTTGAGAAAGAAAATCAGTCCTGCAGAGCATGGACAAGAAAGATAGCCGGGGACATACCGCCTTCTCCTTCTTGGTCAGCGGCTTACCAGAATTTGTTAGCCCTGGTGGGCACCGGCGGTGCGGGGTGCAGAAAGCGATGAGGATGACTTCATTGCACGTTGAGCGTCCAGGTCTCGAATAGCTGATGGGGCGTCATTTGGTGTTTTCCCAAGAGTAATGTAGGGCCGCGGCAGACTGCCTGGATCTAGCGGTGGGAGACACCTTTGACGACATGAGAACTAGGCGAAAGAAGGGCAAAGGAAAAGGGTAAAGAAACGCACTTGATCTCAGACTCTGGATCGCCGAGTTCAATAATGTCGTCCTCCAAAGCATCACCCTTGTCTGCGGCATTTTGAACCGTCTTTGCGATAATGCTTCTTCGCGCCTTTTCGAGGAGCGAATCAAGGTACTCTTGCGATATTTCGTCTTCATCATCCTCCTCGTCTGATCCCGATTCCGACTCCGATCCTGAGGGTGAATATTCAGAAGAGGATGAACCAGAGGACATAGACGACGAGGAAGGCAAGAGGGGAGATTCAGTACATTCTTCCGAGTCCGAGGGAAGCAATCTACCCTTTCCCTTTTCCTGCGCGGAGAGTGTCATGCTAGAAGACTGCTAGAAGATGTGTGTCTTCATTTCATGCACGGACGCTGACAATCATCCAGCAGTTCCGGCCCGGAATCCGTCCTGCGGCGACGTCCGTCATCCTTTTCTGTACATCCCGGCTTAACAACCAACGTAACTGGTTCACTTGTCCGCCTCAAATTTTGTCGAGGCGTTGAACGGCTGGCATACAATCAACCCTTGCGACCTCTACACAGAGTTGGTCTTCTACCGAAAATGCAGGCTGTTCCCAGAAGACTGCGCACCGCCTTAGCGCCGTCACGAGCCACGCGTCGGTTCACCCTCATTCGCAGCCCGCACACAAACAACGACCCATTCTCATCGGCTCCTGGCAAGAACACGGACACGTCTGCTCCCTCAGGCTCTAACCCCAGCCCTAGTCCTTGACCCGGCGACAGCACCACGACGCACTTTGGCTTCCGCACCGTTCCCGAAGAATCCAAAGAGGCGCTCGTGCGCGGCGTCTTCGATTCCGTCGTGTCGCGCTACGACCTCATGAACGATGCCATGTCCCTCGGTGTACATCGGCTCTGGAAGGACTCCTTCGTCTCTCTCCTCCGTCCAGGCTCGAGGGGTCCCGTGCGCTGCATCGACCTCGCAGGCGGAACGGGCGACATCGCGTTGCGGATCCTCGACTACGCGCGTGAAACGCACGCGGACCGCGAGACACGCGTCGATGTCGTCGATATCAACGGCGAGATGCTCAAGGAGGGCTTCAAGCGCTTCAAAAAGACGATGTATCACAATAGTGCGCGTGCACGCCGTTTGGCCTCCCGTCCGTCCCGTTTCTATGCTTCTGACGATGGGCCATGCACCCAGCGCCACAGATCGCTTTTATAGAAGCGAATGCCCAGACGTTGCCCTCAGAGATGTTCCCCGACAACACCTACGACCTTTACACAATCGCGTTCGGGATCCGAAATGTTACTTCCATCACGGACGTCCTCCGCGAGGCGCACCGGGTGCTCAAACCCGGCGGAACATTTGCCTGCTTAGAGTTCAACAAAGTCACAAACCCCCTACTTGCACAGTAATATTTCCCCCTTCTTTCCCCGTTCCTTCCTGATCAACAGGTACACACAGGGTTTATGACCAGTACTCCTTTTCGGTGATCCCGTTATTAGGTACTATCCTTGCGGGCAACCGGGCGTCGTACCAATACCTCGTGGAGTCTATCAGGCGTTTCCCATGTCAGAGCGACTTCGCCCGCATGATTTCCGATGCTGGATTTGCAGTTGGCGGGGATTTCGAAGGCGACGGCTGTGCGTGGCGGGACCTTTGGGGCGGGATCGCGTGCGTGCACAGGGGAGTAAAGCTCTAGATGAGCCCGACGACGGGCGGCTCCAGTGCCTTCGTGGGTGCAATGGATTGTAGCGTGGCTTGCATGTCCCTCGCAGTTACGTGCATTCTTTGATCAATATGATACAACACATGCCTTGAAGACAGCAAGCAGAAGGTGCAGGCGCGACACAGCGAAGTTAAGACGGTTCAATACAAGATACGAGAATAAGTGAGGGAAGAGGCCAAGCCTAAGTTAGGTCCGATTCAAGCTCATTCGATTGTTCCGTTGGATATGATCACACTCTAGCCTCGCAAGCCAGGCGTGTAGAGTCTCCTCATTCCACCCTAGCCCAGACGTTCGCCTGTGGCGGAGTTTGATAATGACGGAGTTTGGAACAGAGTGTGTTTCAGATGTCAAGCGGAGTCAGTCTGAGTTAGTCGGAGTGTGGAGAAAAACAGCTGGACCGAGCCTACTGTATGTCGCGAGGCACTGGCCTGGGCATGGCGTCGGGCGACACGATCCTGGAGGCTGGAGGGGGGAGGGCGTTGCATACTTGAAACTTGAATGGGAACTTCCGACCGTCCAGACACCGCCTGATTGTGCCATTAGGAATGAGGTAGAGCTTATAACGTATGGGGGAAATGCTCGATAGGAATGAGTGCTTGTCAGCTGAACATGTGGGGAGGTGAGAGGGGGATACTGTGAGCCTCTGAAGTTGGCGGGAAGACGTTGGCAGGGCGGGATTACCATGGGAGACGGTTTCCGAATATTCTGAAAGCTAGCGCGCTGATTGGTGGAATAAACGGGCCGCCATTGCTCAACACGTTCCTAATTCCGGACTCAGGTCGTTAAAAGCCCTCCCTCAACTCAACTCTGCGGGAACGATATCATATCATAACCAGTGCTGTACCTGGCAGTGGACTCAAGTTGGTTGGAAGCACTCGGAAATCACGTAATGAGTTCCGCGTTCCTGGCGAAAGGCGCCAATTCTTCCCGCGCTGTCAGATTGACCTCGAGGTTACCCAAGGGAGCCCGTGCTTTCAAAACACAAAGTACCAAACTGATCTTGCTGTGCGGCAATTGCGCCGTGCCCAGGAAATTCCAAAACGAGATGTTTTTGATATGCTACAACACGTATCCGAAATACTGGACAGGAAAAAGGAAGGCAGCGAGGCAGATGGAAGAAAGATGGGGCAAAGATTGGGCCAATACCATCTATGCGACGTAAGCAAACGTGTCCCGCGTACCATCAACGCGTTCAATATACTCCTTCTCTAGAAGTGTATCGATCGCCTGTGTCCGCCGCAATATCAGCTTTTCTGTGATGTGTCCTCCACGAGAAAAGAACGTGACAGACCTTCTTGATGTCAGGAATCTTGGGCGTAAAGCGTTGTGAGATCTGTGAGATGACCTCCTGGATGAGCGGTTGATTTTTCATGGTCTTCCGCGCCTTCATAATACTTGATGGGGCATGCGGGTTTCATTCAAACCGACTGGTTGATCGACGGACAAACTGCTCACCGAACGATAGTCGCCTGGATAACATACTTGCGATCTTCATCGACCGTCTTCAGGACATCGTTCGATTCGGCCTTGACTTCGGCCTTGATTGGTTGGTTCAGGTTTACGCGAATCTTCTTTGACTTGAAATCTAGAAGGTCTTTGATGAGAAGGGAGAATATAGCCTTATGGGGGAGTAGGACACACTCGGATTAAGGTCGTACTGGTCGGTCTCATCGTTGATGAGAATGCGGGACTTGACGAGCGGTTGGAGCACCTGCGTGAGAAGGTCCTTCCCAACGTTAGTCGCAGTGGCAAGCTCGTCAAGCGAGAGTGTGTCATTGTTATTGTATTGCAGAAGCACCGCCATCTGATATGCGCTTGTCATAAGGATGTATTTTTGATTGAGATAGTTGGTCCGTAGTTCATTTTTCGAGTAGTTCCAAAGCCACGTGAGCTTCCGACCCGAGTGCTTCTGTTGATAGTATTTCTGGAAGCGGTCATAGGTTAGTTGGATATCAGTTGGGACGATGAAGCCATCTTTTGGCGGATTGAGAGGCCAGAAGTTGGTGCCGAGCACCATAACGCTGAAGTTTATGTCCATGTCATTGTGGTTCTGTTCCATGCGCTCTTTGAAAGAGTCTGTCAAATCCTTGCTGAGGCTCATGTCTATTTCATCAGTGAGTAATCAATTCGCATCCACAGTAAAGAAATATACCAGTGAACATGCGCTGGAGCTTGTTCGTATATTCGAAACCGCAAGCCTCTTTCAGCTTGGAGATCATGCTCGATTCCGCTTCGTCCGATGCTGATACGCCGTGAATGAGACGCTTAGAAAGTTTGGTTGAATAGAAGGTTTGGAACACGTCCTTCTCTTCGAGGTACTTGAATATCACCATCTGCGGAACGGGCATCAAGACGGACCTCATAGTGAATAACTGGGGTCTACGCACCACACGATTCAGGGCACCCTCGAGGTCGCCTTCCTCCGACACCTTATTGTTCTTGCGTAGCAAAGCGTCGGCATGCTTCGCAAGCAGCTCAGGGGATCTACTCGACGACGTGCCAGTTGCAGCATTACGGTTGACAAACTCTCGACATGCCCTGTCGAGACTTGCGACAAAGCCAGCTTCGCCCTTGAAGCTGCGATTGACCGTTTCGGATGACTTTGTATGAACTTCGAGCAGCGCATCGACATATGCCTTCGGTTCAAGTGTTTCTATCGCAGTGGGGTCCGTTCCGACCAGTTTGGAAACCGCCGCTAGACCGGTTCTCTTCACGTGTTCCTCGAATTTCCTCCGCAATGGCTCCAAACCTTCTGGAATACGGGATAGTAGGGAATACATACGCTGAAGGTCCTCATCTTTGTCGTAGTCAAGCAAACTCTGGAAGTTCTCCCACATGAGTTCTGCATGCGCGCGGACGAGAACGTGTTCGCATTTAGTGATGAGCAGCTTGCGCGTGGTCGTGTGCAAATACCGCTCCACGCGGTCTTCCTCTTCTTTCAAGCGTTCTTCGGCCTTCTTGAGGTAATCCGACACAGAATTCTCTACGACGAACGAGTCCGACTCGTGCTTATAGTACGCCTCCGTCGCAACGAGGAAGGGTATTTCGAAGTGTTCCTTGTAATTGTCGAGGGAGGCCTTGTTCAAATCGCTTTCATCGATGCCGAGGGAGACGAAAGAGTCCACGACTTTCTTGACCAGACCCTGATCGATGGTCTCGCCGTTTCGCTGTCGCTCGATAAGGCGCAAGATGGCGCCTGCGAGCTTTGATTGCTTTCCTTGGATATGTAAAAAGAAATTTGCGCGCCATTGAACGAGAGCAAGCTATAAGATGTGTGCATAAGCCATGTCCAACTATGGCACGAGCCACGCACGGTATATATGGGATAGACACCCTTTCTGCCCTCATCACGTTCTCGCTTGACCCAGTGCCGATTTAGATATGCGAACAGACGATTGATATAGTTTGCGCCTGTTGTATATCTGTCCCATTCGGCGGCATAATACTTCAAGAGAAGCTCGTTTTGGAGTGAATCCGAATACTGCGGAGGGGGTTAATCGCGATCCTATCATCACAAGTGAAGCAACATACGTCTCTCAAATGTCGCAAATGCTGTACGAAGTAGCGAACGAGGCTATTGTACAAATCGGAACCCATCAGATTGGCACCAGCTAGGGGTGTGTGTCAGCGTGACGCAGCGGGGAGACGAAGAGGGAGAGACATCGCCCAGCCACAGACTGCTCTGACGAGGAGGAGCTGTGCATTTTTGATGATGTACAATAGTTGTAAGAGACGGTATACAGATTCATGTACTTGGTGTATGATACACCGGTATGGAGCTTGGTCATGATGTGGTCTACCCCTTCCTCGAGGAATGCCCAGGTGGTGGCAAGGTCGGCCGTTGCGGGTGGCATAGGATATTGGTTTACCGCCGCCATAAGAAAGGGAGTGTTTAGGGGGAAAGTGAGAAAGTGATTGTGGTGGTGACGGTAGCAGGAAGAGTCCCTGACGCGCGATGATTTGGTTTCGTAAACGTAAACGTGACTGGCGGCTAATAACAGCACAGCCTTTGGCGTTTTATTCTAACAGAACAACCAACACTCTTTCTTCCTCTTCATCGCCTTTTGAGATTTATCCAAAAAGTACTCACACCACCCTATCCATGTCCAATACTTTCTTTCACATCCATCTTGCATCTTGAATCAATTTCTGCGAATCTTGCTACTCTCATTCCCTTGTATTTCACCTTCCCCCGGCAGGCGTTACTGCCCCATACAGGCATCTTGGCAACGACAACAGAACGTTCGCGAAAACAAAGACAATTCACTTCACTTTGCCGCCTTCTAGCCCTAACGCCACAATTCCTGCCAACGATTGACGCCGGATGTACTGCGGACTTGTCGCAGTCGATGCGAATGTCTGTGGGGCGAGAGTAATATAAAGGTTCAACGTTCAACGCTCAACTCTCAAAAAAGACGAGAAGACTTAATTGACCCTTTCATTCGCACCTCACATGACAAAATAGACCCGATCATCTCAGTGTAACCCCGCCCGTTGTCCCTTGTAACTATCTCACTCAGAGTTTTCGCAAACAAGCCCCTTCGTGTTTCCAAGCTTGCTTCACACTTTGTTTGGCGGGATCTAGCAGTGATCTGGCTTTGTGTCGAGAGACAGCCCGAGCACGTAGTTGACAACGTTTCTATACAATATCGCTTATTCAGCAATGATCACCGTGTCCCAGTGAATCGAGTGTCTTTTATTCCCGGATAATCGGGTTCAAACAGTATGAGATATGTTACGCGCGTTGCAAGGCATTGGTAGGGATATCCAGACCTAACCATGGAGGGCATTGACACAAGTAAGCCGGACCAACAAGCCTCATGCGCCGAATAGACCAATGTTTCTGCCAAGTCTTCGCTTGTTGAGGGATATCTATTCGTCATTGGAACAAGTATCAGGCAAATATGAGCCCGGGCCTAGGTCATACGCTTTGTCATGTCAACGTAGAGGCATCCATGTACACGATGCTCGCCTCTTCCATAATCGTCGACTAGATGTTTTACATCGCATCGGCACGCACTCCAATAACTGTCGAATCGCACATAGATATGCTGGTCACAGTGTCGGATTGTCAAGGGATGGGAATTGCCGTCGAGAGGCGAGAGGTTGTGATCATCGTCAAGGACCCCGGTGGAACATTCTGCAATGTCCAGTTGGCTATCAATAATAAACTGTTCATTATCGAGGAGAATCAATGTGGGGGGAGGGGTGGAGAGGAGACCTGTACCATCGAATGGGACGAACCAGCCGGTCCGATTTCGGCCCGTGGCCCAAACCTGCGCACGTGCATGATTGCCAGATCCTCAGATCTTTCTTCCATAACCTCCCGTGTATTTCTCGTTCTGAAATCCATCTCGATGGCATCTGCATCAACGGGTCATGGCATCGACCTCGAGGCCCAACAGAGTTGTCTCTAGGTTTTCCGGTGTGTTACCTGCTCTTCTTCGTTACAATCTCTAAGGCTATATGCGCTAGCAATGCTCGAAGAGACCCGAGGAATTCAGACAAGTGAAACGCGCGAGATAAGTGATACTAGTCGAGCATCACCAGTTTCCAGCGGTCAAGCTATTCGCCTTGAAGAATCACCAGATATCTCACCAGTTGAAGGTGTGGCTTCTCATTCACCTCACCTGTGTATCCCGAGATGCACTATACTCATGCTTCGACGAAAAGAAGACGGGGTAAGCGAGGGTAACGAGACGGATATCTCCCAGCCAGAGAATGAGGGAGTAATGATACGTACGCCGACACCGCCAGAACAGACCGATATCCAGGCTATAGCACAAATGTCGCGATAGCGGATGGCGCAGCGCCTGAGCGCTCGCATGTCCAGCAGGACTCGTTACATTGGGCCCTATGCTCGAAAGGACTTAGTACATACGCTCGTTAGCCTACTGAATATACAGTCTTTAGTCTCCTCTCGGACAGCACTATTTTAGCACCTCGTACACCCAATTAGTTAGTCCCTCGTTAGTCGATCGTTGACAGGTGTCGACGCCCGCACTCATTAGAACACCGGACTTAGGTATATAGTTGCGTCGAGCTTCCCCCTCGACGCTTTCCCTCAGTTCTCGTGCATCCGTGCCGTGACTGAGGTGAGACCCTTACATTGCGTTTCCCAACATCCCATACTGATACTGTAGTAGTATTACCCTTTGTGTGTCTGCTACAGGTGAATAGAGACAGTTCTTGTGCATCCGCGCCGTGACTGAGTATTACCCTTTGTGTGTCTGCTACAGTGTGTCTGCTACAGACCGATCACCCGGCGCCCACTCGAACCGCCTATCTCGATTGCTGCTCTGTCCATAAACTATAGGTTATGGGCCCTGCGTCTACCGCTGCAAAGAATACTACTGCCTCTGCCTCGACTGCCTCTGCCCCATCTGCTCCTGCTCCACCTGACACTACTCCTATGTCAACCTCTAACACTGGCTCAAATTCCATTGAGCAGCTGCCTGCGAACATCCCTCGCCTCGAACCCAATGGCACCAATTGGGCCATATTCCTCATGCGCTTCAAGGAGGCCATGCAGGCCTCGCGCCGCTGGCCTTACTTCACTGGCACCACCAAACGTCCGGTCCCTGCAGACATGGACAACGTCACAAGCGAGGAGAACAAGGCCATGGACGCCTGGGATTACAAGGACCTCATCGCGAGGTATCTCTTGTCGCAGCGGCTTCCTGACACGACCGCTATCCGACTTAGCCATTACAACACGGCTAAGGAACGCTGGGATAAGGTCAGCGAGGAGTACACGGCCAAGAGCACTTACGCTCAAAACGATCTCGAGCAAGCCTTTCTCGAGATGCATTGCGCGAAGGGGGCAGACATCCGCACCTTCCTGGGCGGTCTCCGGTACAAGCGCGAGGAGCTTGCGGCCGCTGGAGTCAACATTACCGACCGCGACTACCAGCGGACAGTCCTCCGCGGCATCCCAGACGAGCTTGCCAAGTTCGCCTCGGGACTCCTGTCGTCCGCGCGCATCGTTAACCTGTCAGCCACCATCGACACCGACACCCTCATCAACCATATTTGCGAGGAGTTGGAGCGGCTGAAGAACCGGCACGGCAAGGACCAACAGGGGAGAGGAGGCGGCAAGCGAGAAGGCCAGCAGGATGAGGCCCTCGTGGCCACTGGCAATGAAGGTGGAAGGCGGAAGCGACGCAAGGGCAAGTGCCACAACTGTGGCAAGGCCGGACACTGGGCACGAGAGTGCCGCTTGCTGAAGAAAGAGGAGAGCAGCGGCACGCAGACCGCGCAGACCACGCAGACCGCGCAGACCACGCAGACCGCGCAGACCACGCAGACCGCGCAGGCGTCGACCAGCGCACAGGTCAAGATGGAAAACAAGCCCGTAGGCTCTGCAAACGCTGTCGTCCACGATTTTGAGGGCGATGGGTTCTGGCTGGCCGAGGAGGAGGAGGACCTTGCACAAGTCATAGGTGCAGAGCCAAATCCGCTGCTAGATGAAGCAGAGTCAGCCGACGAAACCGAGAGCGCGGAAGAGTACTTCGCATGGAGCGGACCCGCCAACTGGGTGGACAAAGAGGGGGAGGACTGGCTATTCGAAGAGGAGCTCGCCGGCGCCGTCATCACACCGGCAGATGAGGTCGACACCCCGCGAGTTGAGCTGTATGACTCCGGGGCCACAAGACACATTAGCCCCTACAAACACGACTTCACCACTTACCAGGCTTTGTCTCCACCCGTCTATCTGAACACTGCAAACCAGCAGCGTTTCCCCGCCATCGGCACCGGCACCTTGTATTAGAACCTAGGCGACCTCAGTGACTGTAAGGGACAGAACAACTGGAGGCGCCCTAGAATACAAGCGAGCGTATATAAGAGGGATCAACGTATGGATGCCAAAGTCCTAATCGGGGTGCGTCACATGTGTCTACGTAATCTGCAGAGTCGCTATCGTATCGGGGACCTCGGGAACCAACACTCCTCCTCGAATCTGACATGGTGAAGTTAAATGCGTGGCGCGCGGCGAACTGTATGTGCAATATGATATAGTGTAGTATGATATAAGTGTCATGCGAAGGGGAATAGAGAAATGAAAAAGAAGAAACGAAAAAGAAGAAAGTTTTAGAAAAGAT
>QFEY01000830.1:0-37776 GCA_003316435.1 Russula virescens | reverse complement strand
GATGGGCCGCCTCCGCCGCCGTAATTTTAGCGAAGCGAAGCGAGACCGCATGATGTTGCTAAAGTGCATCAACCGTGGAACCCGACCTGACCCACTCACACTCTTTGTTTCTTTTTTTCACTTCATAATATTTCTGTGGTGATTGGCGCGCTGATGCGACACATTTTCCTTTTTTTCTAATTGGTGGGAAGGGAAGGCTGGGAAAGGAGGACGGGGGTGGGGAGGGAAGAGATGGCCATGATGGGGCGTCGTATATGACTTTTTTTAGGCGCGAACGCCGTTGTGTGTACGGTAGCGCCCGCGGTGTTCTTCCCCGAACGTCGGGCGACTAACTTTGATCTCGGGCGTGCGCATATGCGAGTGAGTGCGACGCCACGCTCGACCTTCAACCGAGCCGAGTCCAGAAGCAAGAAGAAAAAAAAAGAGGGGGGTGAGTGGGGAGTTGGGGAGGTGGATGGGGGATGGGGGGGAAATCGCTTCCGTGGGCGCGTGGTTTCGAATTCGAAATCCATTAAGCCTTTCTGAGTTGCCACGCGTTTATGTTTCTCGCGCGATAATCCAAAACGGTGTGGCCGACTCCTGTCGCACGAAAAAAATATTATATATATGCATACGGCAACAATAAACTTTCTTGCGGGTTGTGTGTGCGTGTGTGCTGTATGCGCCTAAGGGCCACAGTATCATACTACTGTAGTACTAGCGTGAGTACGCGTGTGAATGGGAGTCTACTGGATTCTAGAACTAATCCATTATTGTGATATCATCAATCAGTCATCCGTGTGTCAATTCATTCGTGTTTCTGGACATCGTATTGTACCATAAAAGATGTAGAGAAAGGAACAATCGTTTTCGATCAGATGCCAGCAGAAAGGAAACGTAGCCATGGCCAGGATTTGTAGGGAGTATGTTGTGCTGTTACAGTCGTTGGCTACGTACGAATTTGTCACGCATGCATCTCGAGATTCGTATGACCATAGAAGCTCCGACGCGGCATCAACCGACAGGCCCGAGAATGTCACCTTATATACACCGTATTGATATTGCCCATAAATCTTTGAGACACCAAAATTTGCGACGATTAAGCAAGACAGGCCGACACTTGGTGCGAAAGTGATCGAAAGCTCTGTCCTGTCATGTCCGGTGTCAAAGTATGATGGTTGGTTTGCCTAAAGTTCCTCGAGTTCCCCGATCAAGGTAATCTACTGAACCAGGAACCGAAACGAAGCTGTATGGTTGGGAGAGCACTGGTAAATATTCGTATACTGTGAGCAGATGGGATGTCGCACACTAGTAAACGTAGATAAGGAATATAGGAAGGGTAGATAATCTGACACAGCTCTGTCTTGTGATGTAGCAGAACGGAGTAACAAAAGGCATAGACAATTATATTCGCGTTCCGGAGCGATTAAATGGGTACACAAAGGAGGGAGGGGCATGTGTCGTAGGGGTGCCAATCTATTATGGTCTGAGAGGGAAATGATAGGTCAGACGAGGGCGCCCTACCAGATATCTGCGCGGGGTTGCTTGTCTTTGCATTGGATGCATGTGTGCACGTTGCACGGAGTATTATTTGATTGTTACCCCAACCACGGGAACCGTGATTCAAAGCAGGCGATCAGCAAGATAGCCGAGAGGTCGCAACGTGCAACATCAACTATTTCAGTATGCCCTCCATCTTCTCAAGGCTGAGCACAATGCCTTCAAGGAGGACCATAACGCGCCGTGGGAAGAAGATTAGCCTGCCGCGTCCGTCACCATCTTGTTCGAATGCATCTTCATTTTCTCTGCCCTTGGCATTGAATCTCTCGCGATGCTCACGCAGACGCCGTGCCCGACTGCGTGCGCGCATAGTGCGCTGGTGCCGTAATTCCTGTTCGAGTGCGAGTGGGAGCGCAAGGGTAATTCGTGCCAGGCGAAGTGAGAGGCGTGCGCGAGGCCGGAGTGAAAAGTAAGAAAGTCTCGCAAGGGATGCTTGTGTGTCAACCAGGTGAGAAAACGTCGAGATTATTGTGTGGGTAAGGGCGCGGCAAGCTGGCAGCACCGTCAATACATGGCCAAGAACGGTCGGGAAAGAATGTATGTACTAAGAACACGATCACGCAGTCCTTGGAGGGTAAGGAGGATCGAATCAATGCCATCTTCACCAAGTCGCAGTGATGGACTCAGGTCGTTTATGCGGTCTAGACAGGCGGAAGATATTAGTTTCCCTGCAAGAGAACGCTGATATAGGGGGGGCCTACAGAGTAATGTGCGAACTACCTCTAAATCGCCATCCAGAAAATCGTTGAAGATACTGATAACAACAGTTCTGAGCGTCTCCTCAGCACCCATAGTGGCCCCAGGGCCACTGCAAGAGAACTCATGTCCATCAGGGTGCAAATCGTATGCATGTTTTGAGGCAGGATCAGAGAGGACGTTATACGCGACGGAAACCTTTTGAAAAGCATATGTCGCTTCAGGATTGTCGGGGAATTTACTATCGTATTGAAGAAAAATGATAAGATTACAATGCAAAGATTGAAAGGAGAGGGACGTACTCTGGATGACATGCTCGACTCCGGGATAGGTACGCTCGTCTGAGTTCTATTTTATCAGATGCTGCAGCGCGAGACAAACCAAGGATATTGTAAAGGTCCTTCTGTTCAAGTATGTCTGCAATCTCTTGATGACGTCGATGTTGGCTTCGAGAGGATACTGGGCTGGCTTGTTGGTCGTCGGAGTAGTCCGTAGATGAATCCGCTGTGCTACTCCACGAGAGTGATATGGCGTTGGAATAAGAGACTGTAGGTTTTGAAGGTTCACCCAGATGAGCTTCATCGTTGATAGGAAGATAGAAGAAAGCTGAAGCTTGAAAAAATGAATACGCGGTTGTTTGGGGGTAGGGAGAGCAAACTGACCTGAGGATAATACAGAATTAAACATGAATAGTAAAGGAATGTATCTGACGTCCTCGCCTTTGTGCGTGATAGAGAGTAGAAGGAATTCAAAGAAAGGGACCAGGAGAGCGTTAGTGCGGATTGCAGCATCTTCTCCTTTTCCATGTGATTAGATCACCAATCATGTGACGTCGCACAATACTTTCTCGCTCGCATGGCATACTGCGCTAGTGAGGTAATGTGTCATTTTAACATGTATAACCCTCGCTCCAGTGCTACAACCGTTCTTTCTAGAGGATACCTCTATCTGAGACCAGGGTTCAAGATGCAGAGGGCACGTAGGATCTTGACGACAGCATGTGCAGAAGTATGGTGTCTTGGCACGGTTACTGACATTAAAATTCAACTATCGACGTACAACATGTGTTCGGATACAATCATCCACTCTATTCTGGATGTTTGGAGCTAGATAATTCACTATTTGAGAGAGAATTGCTATATCAGATGATGACGGTAGGGGGCGTGGCTGTCAGGTGCGGGAGAAGCATGTCCGCAGGCGCGGGAATAGAGCGCTGGCAGAAAAGGAAAAGATTATTTGGGCCGAATCAGCTGAGTAGAAAGGCGTGCTGTTGGCCAGTAGAGACACGGCGATCGCTGCATGTTAAGCATGTTAAGAAATTCCACCGGAATTACCGAGCCCGCAGACTCAAGTAATGGTCATGGGCACGGAGCGAGGTCCACGCAACGGAGAGAAACGGGTTTGGATTGGTTTCCGAGATGAAGAAAGGGGAAAGAGAGAAAGGCAAGAGGACTTTACAACCAGGGATCATGACGCACGGAAATGAGCTGTGCTATGATCAACGGGTGAGGCTGGCCAAACCCAACCCGAGGGCTTTGGAGGGACAGAAAGCGGGACATGCCGATGAATGAAAATGACTTAAAGGGGCGACGCCTCTTCTCCCTTCCCGCCGGCCTCGCAACATGGGGAGGAGTGGTTTGTCCCGGTGCTGAAGGTGGGCTGCGTCTTGTGCGGAGAAGTCGAGGGCGGAATTGAGGGAGGGGGATGATAATATAATAAAATAAATAAATACGGAGGACAAGAAGAAGAACAATAATAATAATAATATAATTATAATGAAGGCATAATTGTAACTCCGCCATGACCTTGCAGAGCCGTGTCGTCTCGCCCCCCCGACAGTAATAGGACAACAGCTCTTGCCTCCCACCGCCATCCCCTCCATCACCTCCGTCGCTCCCTCCGTCTTTCTTCCTGCTGCTCGCTCCGGCCCTAGTGCATTCGCTGTTCTCTCCTTATCCCCCTCATATTTCCTCCTTCGGACCCAATCCGTCCTTCCTTGTCCATTTCATCCTCCGCCCTATGAACGATGTCCGATCGGCTCCCTAATGCATACTCTACCTTTCCGAACAACTTTTCCCAAGGCCTTCCCGCTCAACAGGCTCCACACCGTCCGCCACAACAACCACAGCTAGTCGGTCCTCAGCCCGCGCTAGTTGGGATGAGAGCGCCTGAGGTGTATCAGCAATTGCAATACCGGCAACAACCGCAACCACCACCACAGCAGCAACAGCAGCAGCAGCAGCAGCAACCTCCACCACCACCGCTGCAACAACAACAACAGCAGCAGCAGCAGCAGCAGCAACAACAACAGCATCCTGGCGGAGAGCTGATGTCGAATTTAACGATGCAACAGGTGTGTCTTGTCATCAGTCAGCCATCCCCTTCATCGTATCAGCCAGAGATAGCGTCACATCAGCCTATACTCCCATCTCTACTCCGTCCTATTGAGACAATATTTCGTTGATACGTTTACTTGTGCCCTCCTCCATCAGCTCGTGGGTTCGCACCGTTTTTGCTATGACATACACATCATGTGCTTAGTCAGCGGCGGACCATAATCTCGATTATTTTCTCACCCCGCCTGTCCCAGACCTTTCACTCACACGCATTTCTCTATCCAGGTCGCACAGTTCTTACGCGTCAAAGTTATGCAAGGTGCCATGACGCCCCAACAAGCACGGGATCGTCTTGCTATGATGCAGGCCTCTCAACCCCAACAATTTCCGGAGCAGGGCGTTTCCCAGCAATTGCCACCTGGTTTTCCCGCAGGTGGCATGCCAGGTGGACCCGCCCAGCAACAACTTACTTCACTTCCCCAGCGCCCTCAACCTTTGGTCAACAATCAAATGCTCCAGCGCGCCATGCAGGGACAAGATCCTTTACAGGCTCGCCAGCTCATGCTCCTCGCACAGCAGCAGCAACAGCAACAACAACAACAACAACAGCAGCAGCAG
Source organism: Russula virescens (assembly GCA_003316435.1). NCBI lineage: Eukaryota > Fungi > Basidiomycota > Agaricomycetes > Russulales > Russulaceae > Russula > Russula virescens. The sequence continues at coordinate 32,587 of QFEY01000830.1, read as the reverse complement.
CAGCAGCAACAACAACAGCAGCAGCAGCAGCAGCAACAGCAACCGCAGCAGCAGCAGCAGAATGGCTCTGGCTTTGCCTCTCGTGTGGGTCAAAGCCTCAACCCTCCTGGGATGGGTCACCCTCAGGGACAAGCGTCCCTCCAACAAAGTTTTGTCCAGCCTTCCCCTTCTGTCCCTCCTGCAAATGTTCAGTCTTCGTCGACACCTTCAACATCGCAAGTCCCACCACCTGCTGGTCAACAGGTTCCCATCCCCCCCAGTAATTTTGCCGAGATGCCATTCGCACAACTCCGTCATCTTCACACACAGATGCTACGTATTGTGATGGAAGGAGAGAAGAGTCTTCAAGCTTCCAGTACTACGGGTCCCGAAGCCGATATTCAGCGGCAGCAGTTCCGCGCCAAGCTCGATGTCTACAAACAGCGCTTGCAGGTATTGCAGGAAATCATAGCTGCGAAGATGAGGGCAAGGTAAGTCCTATCTTCTCTCGCCATAGATACCGTCTGAATGTGTTTTAGTGGTGATCCCGCACAACAAGCGGTCAATGGAGCGTCGTGGCCAGGACCAGGTCAACGCCCTCCAGGGCTTTATTCCGCACCTGAAAGACCCGGTCAGCACAGTAGCCCCTCCCTACACCAGGCGTCAGTCAATCAAGGACCACCTCCACGAAGTATTCCCACTCCACATCAGAATTTTGTCCCTTCAGCGACAGCCCAGTCAAATCTAGCCCAGATTCCGTCGCATATACCCCCGAACAGTTTGCCTCATAATGGCACACTCGCGCAGATGGCCGGTGCCACATCACAGCAGTCGCCGCAAATCACACATCCCCCTTCACAACAGCCTATCCTGCCCCATAAAATACCTCCATTACAAGAGGACCGGTTCAAGAATGTCTTTATGCAGTATACCGTGGCTACAGGGCTCAGGGTCAATGAACGTGACCTCGTCATCGAAGGGCGGACGATCAGCCTCTGGGCCCTTCATAAAGCGGTGTTCATGCGGGGCGGCTTCGATTCAGTACGTCTTGGAATGATTCATGGATCGTGGCTCTTACCAAAGGTTGTGTTAGGTAAATGCGAACGACGAGTGGTCCATTGTCGGTGCCACTTTGGGTTTCCCTCTGTTTTCAGCTGCGGATGGTAGTCAGCCTGCACGCTGCGGACCTGGGGTAGCGCACCGACTACGGCAGATATACAATGAGGTTTTACGCCAATTCGACCAAGCTTATATTAACAGCGTCGTTACTCGGATGAGAGCGTCGGGACAAATGCCTTCGCAGCCAGCGCAACCACAAACGCAACCACATCAACCCACGGAGGCGGATTACCAGGCGCTTTTGGCCAGCATCCCAGCGGAATCATCTCTTATGACTATGACCTCCGAGGCGATGGGCATACTGCCTCGGTTTTCGCATACATCCGGTGCTGAACTAGAGGCGCATCGTGTCCCGCAGCACGTCATTGCATTCGTTGAACAGAATAGGGAGCATTTGCAACGTGCAGCGCAAGATCAAAACGGGTTCCGCGCTGGTCTTACATCGACGAAGAATCCACCACTCGATAACCGCACTCAGGTTAACCAGGGATCTAGTCTTCAAGCGGTGGCTCGACCTCCACAGCTAATTCATAATCAACAGCAGCTTCAACAACAGTTACAACAACGGCAAGCGCTGACTCAAGCACAAGGGAGGTCCAATCTGCTGCAGCAAGGTCAGGTATTTAATACTACCGTTGGTCCTCCCATCCGGCCATCTACAGCCCAGTCGGCAAATGGGCCCAACATCGCATCGATGGGCGCCCAGATAAATACTCCTAGCGGGGTGGTGCAGAACCAGGGTGGGCCCATGACCGTACCGATGAACCAGGGTGGGGTGAACAGTGTAGCTTCCGGTTCAGTCCTTCCCCAAACGGCAGGCCCTATACCGGTACGAAGACCACCGACAGCAGAAGAAATTGCGGCTGCGAAGCGATGGGTCGACGAGCAGAAGAAACTGGCCTTCAGTCGGGGTAAGTCGAGTCCTATACGTTCGTCCGCGTTCTTGACTTGTTTCGTTTTGTCCCTAGACTTTAACGGGGTCGCTGGTTATCCCACAATACCAGAAAGTGACATCGGAGAATATCATCGCAATTTAGAGCGTCTTGATCAAGTACTTAGCAGTATTGAGAGGTATATTCCTGTTGCGTTTGCTGCTCTGAAGAAAGAGGATGTCGTGCAAAGGATGTTCACCATGGTTAGTTAGTATGTGATCTATGCCGGGATCATAACTAATATTTTTGTGTCCGCGCAGATGGCCTCTGCTAGAGCTCAGTTGGAAGAACTTAAGAAGCCCAATCCGCGATATGTGCTTGAGCTCCATACGATTCGGGGAATGATTCAAGAGGCAGACAACATGGATAAGGGCCTAAAGACTGTTCTTGGTTTTAGAACGCAAGCCCCCATGATGCAGTCTGGTGGCGCCCCTTCTGCACCGCAGCCGCAGCCGCCGCCTGCTTCCACAGTCAGTACTGCACAATTCCCCCATCCGGGTCCTCCAACTGGTCCCCTGGCACGCCCCCCACACGCCCCCGCTTTGTCGCAAACACACAGAAAGAAGCCATCCCAAACCCAGGCCTCTGGAGCGGCGTTATCTTCCCCGACTCCACCACCCATCCCGTCAACCTCCACCCCTACTCCACAAGCGACAACACCTGGTATTACTGCTCCGTCACCTCAGACGCCGAAGTCTCCTAAGGGGAAGGCCGCCGCGAAGCCAAAACCTGCCGCTCGTCGCAGGGTGTCGACGAAGACCAATATCCCCGAAACCCCAACACCGGCGCCCGCTGTTGCCTCCACACCCAGCTCTTCGACACCTGCGGACGCGGCGAAAGGCAGTTCGAAGAGAGTCCGTGATGATGACACTGACGCCCCCACACCGGGAGTTTCATCTGCGCCTTCGCCGAAGAGGGTGAAACCCGACTGGGAAGGACCACCCAATGAAGAAGCCCGGAAGCGTGACGAGCAAGCCGAGAGTGTGAAGACCGATGAACAGGCCATGGCGCTCTTTGAGAACGTAACGAAGTTTATTCATGAGAACCCAGAATCTGCTGAGGCAGCGTCAAATGCTTTGGATGAGATCCTTCGTACCTACCCGACAGTGCTCGACATCGGCGACCCAACGGCGTCATCGTCCTTCAGTTTTGGTGATCTACCGCCAGCGTCCCCCCAACACCCTATTGGCCAAGACTTTTTCGGAGACTTTATCGATTATTCGGCGTTCGACGACACCCCTACCCCGGATCTCGTTGCGGGTTCGTCTACGAATCCCAGCCCAGAGTCTGCGTCTGATCAGGACCACCCTCACACGGGCCGTGCAGGTTCCTCCCCCCAGATTTCTAATTCAAAGACGGATGATGCATATGAATTGCTTCGCCCATCCGTCTGGAAAGAAATGGGTGGCGATATGATGTTCCACCAACCACAAGGGTGGAAATGGGAGGGCCAAATGGATGCTCCGGAGCAAGCGTGGGCTATCTCTTCATAGACGGGAGGCAACCGTCCACACCCTCCCTTACTTTCCCGTTCTGTACCTATCTATTAATTGCTCCTCTTCTCTTCGTTTTCTCGTCTCGTGTTTATCGCCTCCTCAATTATCGTACGACTGCCCCCTCCGCCTTGTGGATTTAGTTGGATTTCGTCCATGTGCTCATTTTTTGTGGTTCAAATGCTATCCCCCGATCCCCCCACCCGCTTCAATTTCACACGTACATATCATGTTACCTGCTTCCCTGCCCCGATATTTCCCCTCTTGTTGGCTGCTCTCTGTATTTCTACATGTTGTTTGGCTTGCTTTCGATACCGAGCACCCCTCGCCGATGTTGTGATAAGCATATCTTAACGCGGACAAAAGTACCTCCATGTTTCCCAAAAGTCTGATATCAGGAAAGACGTGATCTGGCCTTGTGCGCTGCGCTGACGTGATTGTGTAGGGTAGAATGCTGAGTTCGACCGGCAACATAGAGATTGTGCAACTTAGTTTTTCCGAGTCAAAGAGCTCGGGTGCCGTGGACACTCCGCGTGCCCTCCGCCTTTGATACTTTCCAGTCATACTACCACCACCAGGACGATCCACCTCGTGAGCCATGACACCTGCATGACTCATAGTGCATCATCATCTCCTCCGGATCTGGCTCCACTCCATCCCGTGCCATTACAGTGAATTGCTTACGCTGCGAGACTTGCATGATGACTAAACGGCCAATAGGTAGCTCATCATCTAGCATGTCAGCTAGCACGTACTCCCGCGGGGCTGAGGTGGATGGAGGAAAAGGAGGAAAACGGAGTGCGTAGTATTCACAGATTGCAGGCATATCATATTAATACAGATTAGCTGGGCAACGATGAGATAATCGACGACTAAGGCTACAGAGCGTACAAGGAGTCCAATCCAACGATGAAAGCGAAAACCACCCACACGGATGGCGACGGGTATCATCAGGTCTTACGCAGGGAAATACCCGCCGCGAGACCACCCGTGCCTTTCCGAGGGAGAGTAGAGAAGAGGGCATCTGTGCCAGCGCCAGCACTGGCACCGGCCGCAGTTCGCCGTGCGCTGTTGGACAGTATCCGTGCGCGCAGGGCCGACGCGGCGTTTGAAGCACCCGATTCGGATGAGGTCGAAGTTCCCCGTCGTAGAGGCGCAGGCAGCACGGGGGCTTCCAGAGCCAGCTTGCGCTTCCTGCTGGCGTCTTCCCCCGCTCTAGCCGCGCGTCCCCGCGCCCATTCGTCGTGCGCCTCGGCAGCGGCATCTGCGTCATCTGCGCGCTCTAGGGCGAGCTCGGCAGGGAGGCCGTATTTCTCCTTGAGGCTCTTGTCCGCCTCGGCCCGCGCTTGCTCTACTTTCTTCTCGGCGCGGAAACGCTTGCGTGCGCGCTGGGAGTGCGTGTATGGGTCCTCGTTGTAGTGGGCGGACAGATCTTCGAGTTGTTCGAGGCGCGGAGCTTGTACTTTTGTGGCATGCGCCTGCGCGTCGGTCGTCTTTTCTAGCGCGGCGAGTGGGTCGACGGGCTCCGTTTTACTTTCTGTATCTGTAGGAAAGTGTGTAAGGCGCACGGACGAGACAAAGCGATGTGCAAGGCAGAAATATGCAAACCTATGACGGCGAATCCCCCGTTCTCAGCCGGGTCCCAGTCCTCTTCTTTCCTCCGTGCACCGGAGACAACAACGTAGCGAGTGTTCTGCGCGAGATATCAGGTCAGTACTGAAGAAACCCCACGTAGGACAAAGAAGACCGAGTAGGCGAACCTGGGGATCGGTCTGGATCTCGAACCAACCACTGCAAAGATGGCACTTGCATCGAAAAGAAAAGATGGGGGTAGAGTAGTACATCCCAATCTTCTTCTTCTCGGCATTGTAGCGAACACCCATTCCAATATGAGCATCGCACGTTCCGCTGTGTCCAATCCATGAGCGATGAAATCATAATTGAGAAGTGGGCGCGGGTTCATGTCGTACCACCAGATGTTGAAGGGAAGTTCGAAGCGAGTGATCAGAATACCCTGATCGAGCTTTCTGGCTCTGTCCCCTAGGGCATGCTTGCCTGTTCATGGGTCGGGTGTGAGAGGACTACGGATAAGGGCAGGGTTGAGGGACCAGACCTCTGTAGGCATTAAGACTCTTGTGCTTATCACCATCATAGTCTGGTGGGTAGTATTTGTTAAAGCCTACGTGTCCACGGTGATTATTATAGACTCGAAGCAATTCGATATATGAGACCAACCTTGCATGCTGAGGCCTGAGCTGAACAGAGGACGAGGCAATTAGGTGCGTTTCGAATTCGGTGCTAAGGTAATCGCGGCATTCTCCGATGCCAACTATAACTGTCGTGAACTTTAATCGTTGACCCATCATCCAAGTCAAAAGTGCCCTTCGAGGTCAGTATTCTATCCCTTCGCTTTTTAGCTTCCTCTCTGATCACTCTACAGTCACCGCTGTCTCAACATGAGTTACGTCGCTAAGGGCGATAAAGAATACGATGCTGCCGGCGCAGTGCCCGCCGCGAAACTCCACAAAATCCGCATCACCCTCACTAGCAGCAACGTCCGGAACCTCGAGAAGTGTTCGTCCTTCTTCTCGAATGTTGTGTAGTCAGCGCTTAACGTATTAACACATTCGGGCAGTCTCAAATGACCTTATCAACCGCGCCAAAGACAAGCAGCTTCGCGTGAAGGGCCCCGTCAGGCTCCCGACCAAGGTCCTCAAGATCACCACTCGCAAGACTGTATGTTGTGTTGTAATCCCCGCGTACCCACACGTCTCTTACGTTCCTCTCTCTATACCTAGCCTTGCGGTGAGGGTTCCAAGACCTGGGACCGTTACGAACTCAAAATTCACAAGCGTCTCATTGATTTGCACTCCTCGAGTGAGATTGTCAAGCAGATTGTGAGTCTTCTTTTTAACCACCCCTTTTGTAAGTCGTCTAATACGCACAATAGACGAGTATCAGCTTGGAACCTGGTGTCGAGGTCGAGGTCACCATCTCTGCTTAGTAGAGTAGACTTCGCAGGATGTCATGCTGTATGCTACGTGAATGCCACCCCTATGACAATGTGTTTGGTGCATCTACTTGGCAGCCAATGCTGAATCGTTGGATTTCATTATTCCTGAGCAGGACGCCCTGGCGAGGCTTGTAGATAATTCGAACAGGGCAATGATGAAATATCTTACATCTCATCTCTACTTTCTTTCCAAACAGAGCACCAGTTGTACTGACAAAGCGAAATGTACACAGATAGAGATTCTATCGTGGTGAGGTTTTTGGTGTTTACACCTTTACGGTCCGATATGTAGCTTGTTGGGTTAGACCCAGATTACAATTGACTGTCCTGATCTTGCACCACGCTGTATCACACAAGGGATTTCCCCCATTTCCCTGGACCTCAATATGGACCAAGTCATTAATGAGGTCGAAGGGCATAGGTGAATTCGAAGGTGCGCGCGTTAAGCGTGGTGTCTGTACCAGACGATACATTGAGTATCCCAGCAATCCATGACTTGGGGCGTGTATGCAACATGAGAGTTATTATGTATTCACCCATACATGACGACATACTACTAGTCGGTAATGGGTAGCAATTGACGTGTCTTGCCTTAGTAACTATGCATACATAAAGCATGAACACCGAGACGCCTCTAAGGGCCCGTTCGGGAACTTTGTCACGCTTCGAGATACCAGCCAAAACTTTTTCTCGGTGAAATATTGCCATGTGTGAGAAAATGTGCTGTTCGGGAACAGATTCAACTTGCCTGAGATTGTATCTGGGTGAAAAAACACCAGCCAAAGTGAAATCGAGGTCTGACCCTCGATTTCACTCAGATAGCGTGACACGTGTGACACTGCGTGATGATTGTGTTACTCTTGCGCATCACACTTGAGCATGTCTTATGGCAGTTCTCCGAAAAAGGAAATGTATTTTTCATTCAGACAATGGTGCGTTCGTGTAACTCGAAAAAGACAAAACCATATCTCTATCTGGACACCCCCAAATCACAATCCCACGCGAAATTCTGTCTCGCACTTTCTGTTGCCGAACGCACCCTAAGTACTTGAGTAAACTGGCCGTTCTAGAGGCACACATCCAAGTGATAGAAAATGTAACATGGTTACATCCACTGCGGGAAATTTTCAAAGCACTCACTAAATCAAATATCACAACTTCTGACTATTTCTGAAAGGAGAGGAAAATCACTGAAGAAGGTTTTTAATTACCAACACTGTATGCTAGCCAAATGACATTGTCAAAGTAATGGGATCCGGGGCATAGGCTCGGAGGATCTCGTCCAAAGCATTTGATGCGGCCTCAGCAGATTCTGGGTTCTCATGAATAAACTTCGTTACACGCTCAAAGAGTGCCATGGCCTCTCGATCAATCTCCACGCTCTCAGCTCGTTCGTCACGCTTCCGGGCTTCTTCATTGGGTGGTCCTTCCCAGTCGGGTTTCACCCCCTTCGGCGACTCGGATGGCACAGATGGAACTCCCAGCATGGGAGCATCGGTGTCGTCATCGCGAACCCTCTTCGAACTGCTTTTCACCACGTCCGCAGATGTAGAAAAGCTGGGTGTAGAGGCAGCGGCGGGCTGTTTGTAGACATCGACGTTGGCGTGGAGCTGCTGCCACCGAATATCAATTTCGGGGCCAGTAGTACTGGGAGCTTGAGGATTCTTCTCTCCACCCATATCAAAACGTAACGTCTGTGTGTGAAGAGGACGATGTGGTGCGAATGGCGGCTCGGAAAATTTTCTGGGGGGGATGAGGATCTGTTGACCCGCAGGTGGGGCCGGGGGAACTTGGGGTGTTGAAGATGTAGACGATGACTGAACAATTGCAGGGGGGACAGACGGGGATGGCTGGACAGAACTCTGTTGGAAGGACGCTTGTCCCTGAGGGTGACCCATCCAAGGAAGGTTGAGGAGTTGACCCGCACGAGAGGCAAAGTCAGAGCCATTCTGCTGCTGCTGTTGATTGTTGACCGGAAATTGAAGGCGCTGGGGGAGTGAAGCAAGTTGTTGCTGGAGGGCAAGTGAAGAAGGCTTTGCGACTTTCGGACCAGGTGCGAGCTGTTCAAGGGGAGTCTCTGCAGGACGCTTGGTGGGAATCGTGAATGGAACTGCAGCTGAGTAAGTGACCGATGAGTCGTCTTCAATTATGAAGCAAGGTGATGCGTTGGGGTAGTACCTTCGTCCATAGGTAATGGCGCAAAGCCCGAGAGTAAGACCGTGTGATGCGGGCGGACAGGAAACCATGGTGTCACTGGCTTATCTGAGATCTAAAGGCTGTAGATGCGGGAGTGTTAATATGACGTTGACAAGAAGCAACGTACCGCAGAGAACAGCGCCTCGAATTTGGGACAAGGACAGAGAAGCAGGATTGAACAATTAATATCACGCTGTCAAAAGAAGGTAAAGCCCTCAGGGTCCTGCATATCATGGTACAGTAGTGTACTCACCTTCTTTAGCTCGGTGGGGACCGTTGTCCAGGCGAGAGTGTCAATGGTGGGCGAGGAATTCCAGAATGGATGCTGGGCGTCATGAGGTTGCCCAGCTGCGAAGTGCCATAAGTGATAAGAAAACCCCTCTTTTGGTTTATCGCACAAACTTATGGGGTCAAGCAGTTTCTGATTGATACCATTCTCGAAGATGTCGAACATCTAGCGATACTAGTATTGAGGGCGCCTGTGTGCATGCAAATGACGCGCAAAATACGAGTACCTCTATTGCAGACGCATAACCCTCAAGAGCGGCCATCTCAGTAGAAACCCCGGCGACCGTGCGACCTAACGCGAGTTGAATACGGTCTTCCATCAGCGCATTGAGCGCGTTCGGGGCGAAGAAATGATTAACAAGCACAGGGGAACTGTCGGAATCCCGAGGCCCATAAGTGACGAATCCTAGGAAGAGGTGCTAAAACGTATAATGGAAGTATGAGGGGAAAGGTTCAAAACAAATCAAATGCACAACACATGAAGATTTTACCGCGAGGGAGGAGAGGATGCCTCCAGTGAGACGTCCAAAGAGGTGAGGGAGGTAGTCATTAAGAATTTGATGCCATCCCGATGCAAGTGTGATGCTAGAGTCGACCACTATCGCAATGACCGGTGTTGGGAGTGGGTTATTCGGGGAAGATGCACTCCCCATGGCGACCGAAGGTTTAGAGGAACATTGGCAACTTAGCGCCTTCGACTCGTGTCTTTAACGGTGGGCTCGCGGGAATTGAACAGACTCAGAGTCACTTCCCTATCATGTTTCGGCATTCATCTGTCATTACTCCAATCGACGAAAGGTTTGCCAGTGGTCAGAGCATATCTAGCCGCAAGTCCGGATGCTTACACTCGAGGTATGTGTTGGAATCTGGGGTCCAGTTCATCCGGCTCGCATGCGGGTGGAGCTCCGTCACAGATCGAATCCCTTCTGTTATGCTTTTTGACTTGATTAAGCCTGGCTGACGAGAAACAGTTCACTTAGTACAATATATATCCACATCCTTGACGATGATTCCCTCCTTAACGTGTTTTATCACTGTCGACCAAATATCTTCCACGAAAACCAAGATCATGAGAATCGTGTCATTCAGAACAGGGCATGGGCCCATGAATCCTGGTGGTACAAGCTCGTGCAGGTTTGCCGAAGGTGGCGACACCTCATATTTGAATCAGCCTCCCATCTGCATCTTTGTCTCATCTGTACACATGGTACACCCGTAGCAGATATGCTGGCAAATTTTCCTCCCTTCCCACTCGTTATCGCGCTCGATCACGCAGATGAGGACCTCACCGCAAAAGATGAAATGGAAATTATGCTTGCATTTCGGCAATGCGATCGTGTGCTCTCCATCCACCTTGAAATCCCAGCCTCAAGTGTGCGAAGGCTTCTCACGGCCATGGATGACGAATTTCCGATACTAGAATACATGCAAATCGTTCCTCTGACCAAGCCCGAAACACCCTTGATAGTTCCCCCGAAATTTGAAGCACAACATCTACGCCACCTCGTGTTGTATCACTTTGCTTCTCCAATAGGACTACCTTTATTCACAACTGCCGTCCACCTCGTCACGCTCTTACTTCGATGGATCCAACCTCCACCATATCATTCCCCAGACAATTTGCACGAAACACTTTTGCATTTACCCCATCTGGAGACATTCCAGATTGGTTTTCGCTCCCCAGTTCCTAACCGTGATATCCAGAAGATACCGTCGCACAAACCGGTCATCACACTCCCTCACCTCCACTGGTTTTCCTTCGCGGGTGTCAGTTCCTACTTAGAGGCACTTCTTCCTCACATGGCGACTCCTCTCCTCCGGACGCTCAAGGTTCATTTCTTCAACCAGCTCAGCTATCCTGTCCCACGACTTCGACATTTTCTGATAATTGCCGAGAACCTCAAGTTCAACTCTGCCAGGTTCCTTTTCCATGGAAGGGGAGTTGCCGCGTGGGTGTTTCCCCCGTCTAAGACCACGGCGTTCGCCTTCTATGTGCATGTTCGTTGCGAACACCTTGACTGGCGGGTATCTTCCATGGCACAAATCTTCAACGCCCTCGAACCAGCATTCTCAACCGTGGTGGATCTCACCCTTGACTACTCTGAGCATGATTCACCGCCAGAGGAACGCAATAAAGCCGATGGCACTTTGTGGCGAAAACTGCTCGGGTCATTCAGAAATTTGAAGACCCTTCGTGTACACAAAAGTTTCATCGAGGAACTCTCTGATTCTCTAGGATCAGGTGAAGAGGAAGAAGAACCTCTGGAGCTCCTCCCTGAACTGACGGAGCTCCTTTTCCCTGCGGGAAGCCGTGGTGGTGAGACATTTACCCCATTCATGCGCGAACGTCAGGTTGCAGGCCGCCCCATCGACCTCATCAGTTCAGTATTTTCAGTTGGTCTTGCTAATTATGTTGTCGAATCTCCTACTGGGGTGTCCCATATCAGACCAGATTATGTCGATCTACCATAGCCGCGGGGCGCCTGGTGGCAAATCTAGGGCCTATTAGAACATGGCAATGTCAGTCCTATTACGATCCACACCTCACCATCGTCCATCCCTGTCCCGATTCCCAATCTCATAGCGACTAAAGTTCCTTCAACCTCCGTAACAGTTGCCAATTTCATGTCGTACATGCCCTATCTTTATCCCGTCATATTTCTTGTATTTTCATCACCGTCCCATGCCGCTTGCCGGTGATGTTGAATTTTGTGTTTGCTGTGTAAACACGACAGTGGTTGCGCTGATGAGTTCGAGGGGGAGAGATCCAAAAGAGGGAGGGGAGGACAAAGAATGTGGTCATGATCCTGAAGAAACCGCGGGCGCATTGAGAAGAAAGAGGTGTGCACGCAGACAAAAGGGGGGAACTTGTCTTCTTTCTCTGTCCTTGTAGCTTGAAGGACAGCACGGCCATGTTTTTCTGTAGGGCTAGTGGCTGGACCTGGACACCTCCTTGAGGATTACATCACAGGAAAGGTCTAGCACTCCGCCGCTGGATTTAGTTAGTTCGTTGGCTTGTGCAACACCGTCTCCGAGTCCCGGGCCAATTTTTCGCGTCTCTCATATTGTCACATATATCTCTGCGGTTATGGTATCCTGTTGCCTCTATACCCGGGCCCTAGCCACGTTCCTCAGCAAGGTAAAAATATCGTTCTCACTAAACACAAAATCAGATCACGAGGGAATTGAAAATGAAGACCGAAGACTTCGCATACTACTGTAGCATAACTACCCCTTTCCGACGCGTCTTGGCTCAGGGTTCAACAGCAGTTTCTCGCCGAGAAGAGAAGTGTGAGCTCGTCTGCCTCATTGCTCCAGAAATACTAGGGATGCTTGGGATTCGTAGCCGAAGGATGCATTTTCTTGGTATTCACCTACACTACTTCTCGAAACTATCGAAGATTCGCGTCTTGTCAGCAACAATCTCGGTCGGGAAGAGTAAGTCTCGAATCTCAAACCCGAAGGCGCCGCCGCCGTCGATGACAATATGTGCGTCCCACAAGAGCAATACCACCTCACGTAGCAACCGGGCAATAGTTAGTGGCAAAGTCATGAAGGGTGGGGAAGGTGACCAAGAAGTTTTTGAGACTCGTGGTTTGTCCTGTCGCCACTAGTGCCCATGCTTGCAAGGTTGGATGGCTTGTGGAGATATCGCATTATCTCCATGCTGCTGAGATCTTTCCGCTGCCGGCCAGCTTGCCGTATCAGATCGATGGACTCTCCGACACTCTTCCGCCTGTAAGCAGTTGGAAGCAAATAACCAGACGAGGTCGACGTATGTCTCTCACTACAGTATCTCCCCATGATCGCTGAGAGTTGGTGAAGGGATATTCAACAATCGACATGCTCACGATGCTCCCGTCGACGTCATATTCGATATCTTCCTCATTGAAGCCCAGAGGAAATGGGAGTGGTGTGCGCTCATCTGCGTGCGCCAAGATGGGACAATGTCGTATTTGCATCACCACGTGGCCTCAAATTGTTTTTCCCTGCACGACTAGCGTACTTGTGCGAGCGAGGTTGGATGCCTGGCCCGCCTTCCCTCAGGCTATCGTTATTATCAGTAGCGCCAAGTCTGGGCAAGGTTTGCATTGAGGGTTCGATCGTGTTTCATGCCCGACGTCATCGAACAAGGTAACTGGTGTACAAAGGTGGATACAACATGTTACCCCCAAGACGTGGAGGAAGAGAGAATACGGCAATACTGTAATCGCGCTAGCGAGAGTAACTGAAATTTACGTAATATATTCTAGAGTGAATAACAACATTTCTTGTTGGTGACGGACTCGGAGTCCGACTCCTGCTCCAACGCGAGGGATTGCATCCGCTCCAAATTTGAGCAGCAGGGCATGTCCATGAACTGGTGCGATGCTGTACAGAGAACTCCAACACAACTCCAGCGCCAATTCGCAACCTTCCGAGTTTACGTTTGAGCACTTTTCCTGACCCTGCCCGTACACCACACCACAACTGTCAGGCCCCAGACGTTTAACCTTCCCTTCCCGGTTCTCACCTACTGCTCATTCGCCCAAAATCTTTTCATTCTCCATCCGTGAATGTCATGGGTCGTGATATCGACCTAGAAGCTCAACAAGAGGTCCCTTCGCAAACTCCTGGTGAGTTCTACGTTCTTCGCCATTGTCGTCCTTTAGACGAGAAGTCATAATTGTTCTGGAAGAAGAAGTGGTAGGAAATGAGGTACATGTGACGAGCACGAGCACCCCGCCATCCGAGATAAAGAGTGGTGCAAGCGGAGCTGAGCTAGTTTCTACCAACCAACAAGTTGAGGTCGAACCATGCCATCACCAGCCATCGAACAGGCCGCAGGTGTGGCCCCCTATTTCCCCTGATCCTCGTATCATGGCTGACTCTTCAATGGTGATAAATAGGAGGCGGATGTTGGCGCAACATCGACGCCTTGCTCAGTTCGCTGCTTGAAACAAAACTGGGAAAGAGTCAGGCCGAGAAAACTGATACGGAACGCCGTGGGGCACGAGCTACTCCAGGTATGTCTACCCTGCGATAGCGGAAGTTTTCGATAATTCCTCACCCAAGTATCAGCAACGACGAACGATCATCAACCTGTCCGTCCTGGGCCTCATGACAGTAGTGCCGAACAAGAATTTTAGGCGCAAGAAATGTTGTAATCCGGCAAGTACGGCCCGCTCTAAGAACGCAAGTGCATACAGAATACAAACATCACCGCAAGACATCAAGAACGTCATAATAAATGTAGGAAAATATGGGTTCATGTTCGGAAGAGAAAATGCCTTGTAACTATAATTTTGTTTCAATTTTCCGTGTCTCTTAATAGTTGTAGCGCTATCATTTCTGCGTCACCGTTCATATCGCACATTCTCTGTTTTTCCAAGCTCCTGTCTACACAGTCCCCCTAATTCCACTCCACAAAATGCCCTATCATTTCGTACTTTACTCCACCGTGACTCATGTACTCCTATACTTTCTATTTGTTCTCGTGTCGCCTACAATGTAGCATACTTGTATAAAAAGCTAGTGTACTTTGCGAATGTCAATCATCCAGTTGTCCTCCTCACATCTTTCGTGTGTCCATCCCTTCCTACTCAAGAAGCGACCAGAAGTCTTGTTTCACTCGTTTGCTCTCGCGCCTTTACGCTCCTCTAGGCGACTCGCTCTACATGGCCAACTGTACCGGCCTACTCGGATTCCCGTCCCGACACTCCGCCGCACTCAAACCTTCCACCAGGTTATGGGCCCTGAGGTTGCACATTAAGCCCAGGAAGTACTGAGAACACACATTTCATAAGTCCCCTACTACCATTCATAAATCATGAGTGAAGACTTGCGCATCAGCATCACTAAATTGGACACAGAGGGCCTAAACTGGGTCACATACCGCGATCGCATGATATGGGTGTTCAACTCCCACCAATGGGCGGAGCACTTGGAGGAAGATAGCCTCCCACAGAGTTACATCGATGCTGGCGATATTAATGGACTGACTCCCCAACAGCGCTGGGAGGCAGAGGAGGCTACTGCCAAGATGCTAATTGCATCATCAGTCCCAGACCACATATTCAATCGGATCAAATCGCAGCGCACCACCCATCAAGTTTGGGAAACACTTAAATCACTCTATCAGGTCAGATCAAGGATGATCACCGTGGACCTGGGGCATAAACTCCAGAGTACCAAGTGTGGCGACGAGGATGATATCCGTGCCCACTTCACCAGCCTTTACAACATGAGAGAGCAGCTATCAGCCATGGGGAAAGACATTGACAATGCTGAGTTCTCATCTATCTTACTAGGATCACTTCCCCCATCCTATGAGGCCACTACTAGCGCTATCAACGCAGCCGCAGATATGAGCAGCACAGCTATTACCCCTGACAATGTGACCAGATTAATCAGCGATGAGTACGATTGCCGTGTTATCAAATCAGGCAAGCCCAAGGCCAAGGAAGCCTTTGCATCGGACGACAAGAAAGATCGATCCAACGTTGAATGTTACAACTGCCACCATAAAGGCCACTACAAGTCCGAATGCTGGGCTAAGGGAGGCGATAAGGAAGGGCAGCATCCGCCGCGCCGATCTCGAGGTAACAATCGTGGCCGCGGACACAATCGCAATCACAATAACGATCGAAACAATGGCAACAATAATGCCAACTCTGCAGATGCTGACATCGAAGCATGGGCTGCAATGGATTGTGAGGACGACTTTGACCCGGCTTACTTCAGTGATTACAGTTCCGATGCCGGAGCATGGGCAGCAATGGACTGCGATGAGGATTTCACTCCAGCCTACCTGACTGATTACAGTGCCATTAGCGATCTAAGTGATCGCTCCACCTGCAGTGACGAAGAATGGGACACCGAGGACTCCGATGAAGACTCGATCATTATCATCATGGACAGTATCGACTCCACCGACGAAGACACCGATATGATCTACGCTGCTATCGAGGAGATCGAAGATAGTATCGAGGACAGCATAGATATCCTGCTGATCCCACTGGCAGCCTTCAGCGCCGGAAATTCTCAGCACTATCTCCCCGAGATCGAGATCGAACTTTACGATTCCGGAGCCTCATGTCATATGTCCCCATTCTGTCATCGCTTTGTGAATTATCGATCCATTCCTCCGCGTCCCATTACTGCAGCTAACAAGCACACCTTCTATGCCATAGGTACTGGCAATCTGAGGATTGACATACCGAACAGATGCACCACCACTCCTGTTACCCTCCGTGACACACTACATGCTCCTGACATGGCATTAACAATCGTATCAGTAGGAAGAATCACCGGCGCCGGCTATCAAGTATCATTTGAAGATAAATCTTGCAAGATCAAAAATCGATCTGGCAAATTAATTGGTGACATCCCTGCCAGCTCGAACTGTCTATACAAGGTCGAGCACTCACACACAGCATCAGCAGCCATCACCAATCAAATAGAAGAGATCAACATCCACTCCCTCCATCGACGCCTCGGCCACATTTCAGCAGACAGCATCCGCCGCTTAGTACTACACGGCACAATCACGGGTATCCGCATAATAGATGACGGATCACCAATTATATGTGAGTCATGTGAATACGCGAAAATGACCTGCAAGCTGATTGCCAAGGAACGATTGGCTACACGGTCGAATCACTTCGGAGACAAAGTACACAGCGATCTATGGGGTCCATCCCCGATCGCCAGTCTTGGAGGATGTCACTACTATGCAACCTTCACAGATGATCACACACGATACACTCGGATCAACGTATTGAAGACTAAAGACAAAACCTTGGGAGCGTACAAGGCGTACACCGCTTGGGCTCGCACGCAGCATGGTGCAAAAGTCAAAGCACTCAGATCGGACTGTGGCGGTGAGTACACCGGCTGCACCTTCACCCAATTCCTGGAGCAGGAAGGAACGGAGCGTCGCCTCACCACACATGACACCCCACAGCACAACAGCGTAGCGGAATCTCTCAACCGCTGCCTTCTAGAACGAGTCCGAGCCATGCTACACCAGTCCGGACTTCCGAAATCTCTTTGGGGCGAGGCCCTCAACTTTGCTGTATGGCTGAAGAACAGAACATCCACTCGAGCCCTAGGCAACAATACCACACCCTTAGAAGCGCTTACTGGCAACAAGCCAAACCTCTCTGGTGTCCCTGAATGGGGACAAATTATCTGGGTACACTCTGGCACTGGGTCCAAGCTGGATGCGCGCAGACTAGAAGCTCACTGGGTAGGATATGATCCTGATAGCCAACACACCCACAGGATCTACTGGCCGCACAAAAACTCCATCTCTGTCGAGTGCAACATCAAATTCGCCTCGCCCACTTTTACTATCTATCCTAGAGCACAGCGACTAATAACTCCACAAGCTCCACAGATAGTTGCACCGGCACCAGCACCACCAGCACCACCAGCACTGCCAGCACTGCCACCGCGACCAGCTCCCCCTGCACCGACTCGAGGACCATCACCAATGGTACCAGGAGGACTGCCACTCCCAACACCTCGCCCAACCTTCACACAACCATTCGCCACAGACAGCAGCGAAGAAGAAATGCCAGAAGAAGAAGAATGTCCAACTCCTGTCACGCCACCGCTGCCGCCAAAGGGCAAGGCCAAGGAACCACAGCAACCCTTGCGCCGGTCATCCCACATCTCAAAGCCATCACGTCACATTCGACAAATTATCACAGGAGAAGGCAGTGCTACTGGACAGGACATAGAGGGTTCCCCTTCACATACGCCAAGCGAAGCAGAACGTCGCTGGTATCACCCTGATTGGCCAGGAACCAGTGCATCGGCCGTATACGAGGCTAATGACTTTGCTTATCTCGCAGACAGCAAGGATCTCATGCAGGCTGCAATCAGCGAAACCAACAATGACCCTAAGACGCTAGCAGAAGCGCGATCTCGCCCTGACTGGCCTAAGTGGCAAGAGGCGATGGATCGCGAAATGCAGACTCTTGAGGACACAGGGACATGGGAAACAGTCCCGCACCCCACTGGACGAAACATAGTTGGCAGCAAATGGGTTTTCCGCATCAAACGCAAGGCTGACGGTACCATCGAGAAGTACAAGGCCCACCTTGTAGCCTGCAGATTCACGCAGAGGCTGGGTGTCGATTACTTCGACACATACTCGCCCATTGCATGCCTTGCCAGCTTCTGACTAATCCTGGCAATGGCTGCCTGTAATGACTGGGACATCGACACCTTCGATTTCAATGGTGCATACCTTAACAGAGAGCTAGGTGATAACGAGGAAATCTATATGCAGGCACCACCCAGATATGAGAGTGAGGGGGAGACAGTCAAACGTCTACTCAAGGCACTTTACAGCTTGAAACAAGCAGGCTGAAAATGGTATATTACACTCTGCAAAGCCCTCGCTGACATAGGCTTCTTCATGAGCGAGGCAGATCCTGGCATCTTCTATGCCTGCGACAGAGACCATATCACTATCCTAGCCATCCACATCGACGATTGCCTCATTACTGGTAGCTCCCCTGATCTCATCGCAGACTACAGGAAGTGTCTCGGCCATATACACTCACTTACGGATCTCGGCCTGATTCACTGGCTGCTAGGCATCAAAGTCACCTGGGATCGCAAAGCACGCACTATATCACTCAGTCAAACATCTTTTATCAGCACCATCTTAGACCGCTTCGCACTGGGTGATGCTAAGCCTTATGCCACTCCTATTGTGCCTGGGGCTAACTATTCCAAGGCAGACTTGCCCTCGGACGCCACTGAAGCGGCCTACATGGCCAAAGTTCCTTATCGTGAGGCTGTAGGCAGTCTCATGTATGCAGCAGTTGCCACTTGCCCCAACATTACCTTCACCATCTCCACACTATCTCAATTCCTCGAAAACCCTGGACAGAAACACTGGGAGGCAGTCAAGCAGGTCTTCTGTTATCTATCTGGCACTAGGACTCACGTGCTCATGTATGGAAACGAGCGCCATGATCTCATCGGCTACACAGACGCTGACAGTGCATCACAGGAGCACCGCCATGCCATCTCTGGCTTTGCATTCCTTATAGACAGCAGAGCAATCTCCTGGACATCAAAGAAACAAGAATTAGTCACCCTATCCACTGCTGAAGCCGAGTATGTAGCTGCAACTCACGCAGCTAAAGAATGTATCTGGCTATGCCAACTCGCCGACCCGCTATTTGGACTCTCCCACTCGCCTACTCCTCTTTTCTGCGACAACCAAGCCGCCATTCACCTAGCCACAGATGACAACTATCACGCTCGCACCAAACACATCGATATTAGATTCCACTTTATTCGTCAGACTATAACTAAACGACAGATTACTCTAGAGTACTGCCCAACAGAAGACCAGACAGCAGACATCCTCACGAAGGCTCTCCCCAAGTACAAAGCCTCAATCCACACTCAAAACCTTGGAGTCGTGTGCACTTGAGGGGGAGTGTTGTAATCCGGCAAGTACGGCCCGCTCTAAGAACACAAGTGCATACAGAATACAAATGTCACCGCAAGACATCAAGAACGTCATAATAAATGTAGGAAAATACGGGTTCATGTTTGGAAGAGAAAACACCTTGTAACTATAATTTTGTTTCAATTTTCCGTGTCTCTTAATAGTTGTAGCGCTATCATTTCCGTGTCACCGTTCATATCACACATTCTCCGTTTTTCCGAGCTCCTGTCTACACAGTCCCCCTAATTCCACTCCACAAAATGCCCTATCATTTCGTACTTTACTCCACCGTGACTCATGTACTCCTATACTTTCTATTTGTTCTCGCGTCGCCTACAATGTAGCATACTTGTATAAAAAGCTAGTGTACTTTGCAAATGTCAATCATCCAGTTGTCCTCCTCACATCTTTCGTGTGTCCATCCCTTCCTACTCAAGAAGCGACCAGAAGTCTTGCTTCACTTGTTTGCTCTCGCACCTTTACGCTCCTCTAGGCGACTCGCTCTACACGGCCGACCGTACCGGCCTACTCGGATTCCCGTCCCGACACTCTGCCGTGCTCAAACCTTCCACCAAGAAATACAGATGATAGGAGATTTTGATGGCTCTGCCAACGCACTGTGGGCCCTTTATAGGAGTGAAGCTAAGAGTCACGACGAAGCCCGCATTAACACACTGAAAGATGACATGGATGGTGTCCTTATATTTATTGGTTCATCTCCTCTATACGCATATGACGGACTTGACAGTGCTGATGCGAATTCCCCCAGGCCGGTTTATTTTCTGCTGCCCTCACCTCTTTCATAATCGACAGCAAGCAGAACTTGAAAGTCAATCCCGCAGACCAAATGGTGTACTATCTGCAACAAAATGTTGCAATGCTCTCTCAGATTTCTCTCCAGATCTCCTCTATCGCCCCCCAGATCATTCCTTCCTCTCCGCCTCCATCTTACCCAGATTTCAGCCCATCGTCGTCCGACATCCGGGTGAATGTCTTCTGGTTCATGGCCCTCGTCTTCAGCCTTTCTTTGGCACTCCTAGCGATCCTTGTCCAACAATGGGTTCGGGATTACATGCATGTATTCCAAAAGTACAGTGACCCGCTGAAGGCTGCGCGGCTTCGGCAGTACTTGCATGACGGCTGTGAAAATTGGTACATGCCTGTCTTAGCGGAAGCTGTGCCTGGTCTTCTTCATGTCTCCTTGTTCCTATTCTTCGTAGGGCTTGGCGACTCTGTACTGCACATCAACACTGCCATTGGTGTCAGTACAGTTGTTCCCGTCGGGCTTTGTGGCGTTTTCTACATCTTCACCACGTTTGCACCGATCCTTGATCCACAGTCACCATACCAGAACTCATTCTCTGGCCTGATCTGGTATGGTTTCCAGAGGATGCATGGATGGACATACAAGGACCGGAGCTCAGACGGTGGATCAAAGTCGGTCAGCCCGAACATGTCTAACGGACAGATGCAGCTTGCGATGGAAGAGACTAGAGTACTAGTGCGGATGATGCGAGACGAGGAGGCGATTAAATGGCTGATCGGGAACATGACGGAAGAAGCTGAAACGGAGCCGTTTGTGGCGGCGATCCCTGGCTCTTTCAATACGGAGTGAGGCATTGAGGTATGAGAGGGGTCTTCGAAGCCATCAATGACGAGAAAGGGGTTTCAAGTGGAGACCAAGTTACTGAAACGAATACCCCCGACCATATGGCTCTTGCGGCCCAACCTTCATCTCACACCACTACTGCCCGAAATGGTCCGGTGCTGTATCTATCCAACGCGCCTCACCTTTCCGTCCCGGCTCCTTTCAAGGAGATAACGTCGTGCGCGAGTTCTACAGGCGAATGGCTCACTTTTCGGAGACATGCACAAACCGTGAGCTGTTTGCAAGCGACGAACAGTGGCGCAAACGTGTCCTCGCATGTATCGAGACCACCGTTTTGCTCGTTGGAGGTGCCAATGCTGAACTTGGCAGGTTTGGAGACATTGGACGACTGCTTGAAGGTACAGGCAAGATCGAAACGACGGGCGGGTTGATGTCGAAAGGCACGGATTACTCGATCGTGCTCCGCTGGACACGTATTTCACTCATGTTCATCCGACCGGTGCTGAGTCGCGATGTTTCTATACTTGTTGCCGCAAACTACGCGAAATTGACCATTAGCAGGCTTGGAGAACAAGAGGGTACAATGGATGAAAAAGGCCTGGAAGAATGCCCGGAAGGCCGACGACGATTTGGACAAGGCGTTGACCTGCATCTTGACGTTATTCGTAGCTTTGAGCAGACCAAACTTGACAGATGACGAGGCAAAAGCGATCCTCCGCTATCACGAATCTCAGATTTCCGGCTTGGAGCAAATAAATGCCGAAGCTTACCCGCTGACATTGGTCGATTCTCATCTCCAACTCCAACGGGTGTCGGATCGGATGGAAGAGAGCACTTACGGAATAATCCGCAGATTACCCGGATTCCAAACCGAATTCCCCTCAGGACAGGACCCATCCTTCTCTCCGAAATTATTGACTTACTCATCGACCCCCATAGATTTCCACTCTTTTCCCCCCTGGACGCTTGCTTAACAGCTTGTGCTCCCTCGCCCCCGCATTCCGGGACATGCTCGAGGGACAAGACATCTAAAAAACGCGAGAGACACTCGAGAGCCTGGACGCCAGAGAGAAGTTCCTCAGTTGGCGTTGGCCCTTACGTCTACTTCAACGACAGTTGTGGCGTTTGCAAGATCTGTGCGACGGTGGCAGGCTTGGTATAATCGTCGAACTTTTCTTCATTTCACTTCGGCAACTCTTATCCACGTCTTTATTACGAGTCCCGATCCGCACTCTACGTCGGCACTTTTCGGGCGATTACATCCGACTGGAGCTTGTACAAGCACTCTTTTGGGACACAGAACCTCCTCGGCGTAGGTGCATCAAATGACGGCATCTTTTCCGACTTCCATTTCCCTACTTTTATCACAGATGAGCTCTTTGTGTTACTAAAAAATGTATTTGACAAACAGACTGGTCCGCACATCGACGACGCAGTGCAACAACTTTGGGATACCAATCCGCGGTTTCCTGAAGGAATCCGCGAGTTTGGGCCAAAGCTTTGGAAGTTATCATGCAATCGTAGATGAGAGTATCGTCTTTATCTCTATAGTTTTGCTATCGACGCAGGACCCAGCGACCCCTTGTATGCGTATATTGTAAGAGGGCCACTCATTTGATATCCCTTAGATGCGTTAATCCATTTCCTTTATCACGTTTCCGCACCCTGTGTGATGCTGTCTGTCACTGTCATGGTGTCTCCCTAACCCTTTGTCCCGGTTCTTTCTATTCTTCTTCAGGAGATCATCATGTCTCCTTGCCTCCGGGAATTATGGCCCTGATCAGTCACCATTTGCACCAACTTACCTTAATCACGCCTTTCTCGATGTATGGTAGGCCTCGCCATTGCCTACGGGAGGCCCTCGTACAGAGATATTGGCGATACTGAAGCGATCGCCGCGAGCACCACCTCTGTTACGCTCTCGTCCTGTGTCCTATTCGACGAGAGTGTTAGTAAACGATTGTGTGATACAATGTGCATATACTGGACTGTCGTCACAGAGCCCTAGCTCACGCCGCTCTGCACAAGCATAACACATTGCTGGAGGGTGCCCACTAGCAAGTCTCGCGTCGTACCCATCCAGGTCAGACCTGTCTGGTAACGTAAGTGTCGATCCCGAGGCTTGTTGCTCTCAGACCTTGAAAGCTTGAACGTTTGAACCGTGGACCATGAAAGTGCTTTACTGAGTTCAAAAAGTTTTACGGATACAGTATCGTTGTATATGTTGGTCACGGTATGGCCACGGGCGTCGATGTGTTCGTCCCGGCGTCTAATTATCAATAAACCGTAATAGTTATGGGTAAGCGCTACGCCTCGTCTATCCCTTTCTCTTCCACCTCAAAACCGTCGTCGTCATGTCTTCGCTTAGCAGTGCGGCCTCCCCTTCATGTAACTTTGAGGCACTCTTCGACGCCGCCCTAGAGGAATACACCAAACAGAAAGGGATCGATCTCACCGACCATCCGTTCGCGGCCAAGATTGACGCCTGTGGAACTGTCGCTAATATACTTGACGTATTTCAAGAGCAAGCCCAGGCGTTTGATGAATTCAGGAAAGGTGATTCAAGGTTGCTGACGTTGCTCAAGCCAATAGTCAGTGGCTTGAGTTCTCTCTCTTCCAACCAGGCCCTTAGCTCGGGGGCTAGTATTGTAAGTTCCAGAAATGCGTAGTTCTCTATTACAGTACCATAATACCCATTGCTCAGGTCTTTCCCCCCGCGAAAGTAGTTTTCTCCAGTGTCAGCTTCCTTCTCTCTGTGCGTATACTCGCTTGCATACTCAGTCAATGTCTCTTGCGATAACTCCCCTTATCAGGCAGCCAAGGACGTCAAAGCAAGTTACGATGACCTCGTCGAGCTCTTTCAACGTATTGAAGAATTTCTTGGGCGTCTCGAGGTCTATACTAAAGTCACACAGACTCCTATGATGACTGGACTAGTCATCAAGATCATGGTAGAATTGTTTTCTGTCCTCACGCTTGCGACCAAAAAGATCAGGCAAGGACACATTAGTGGGTCTTTCCTTTCCGGCATTAACTTTTGGCTTAGTTTACCACAGAGAACTACGTGAGAAAACTACGTGGAGATAGGGAAATTGAGGCGGTGTTGAAAAGACTAGGCAGACTCACAGAGGAGGAGGCTCGGACGACTGCTACACAGACGCTCGAGGTCGTTTACGGATTGGTCAGTAATATGACTGTGGTCATGGAAGGTACGCACAACTCGTTCCTATGATTATTGAGCGTAACATTTAATCCTTTATGGCCAGATGGCAAGACGTCGATGGAAGACATTCGAAAGGCGTTAGGTACGTCTGGCTGACACTGCGTCTGTGATGAGCACGGTTGATGCATAACGATTAGTAATCATGCAAAAGATGGCAAGCGGGATAAATCAATTCCAACGTCTGTAGCCTTATTGTATCGCCATTTGCTGATAATTAAGTAGCCCTACTTCACAGGCGACCAGTTACAAAAGGACTTTCGACAGTGGCTATCTGCTTCAGATCCGTCTGCGACACATATCATTGCGCGTAAATCCCATCACAAAGGGACCGCCACATGGTTCATTTACGGGGACACTTTTGGGCAATGGAAAACGACAGGGTCACTATTATGGATTCATGGGATCCGTATGTGTCTTCCGTCTTGGTGTCTCTTATGATAATGACTCATGACCACCAACGTTGTAGCTGGATCGGGAAAGAGTGTGCTTTGGTATGTGTCACCACGACTTGTTTCGATTACATTCTCATGTTATCTACCAGCTCATCCATCATCGAAGAAATCAAGATTATCCGTGAATCCGGGCTAGCCGTTCTCGGGTACTTTTATCTTGATTTCCGGGATGGCGCCAAACAAGATGCCCGAAGCCTGCTGTGTTCCCTTCTCATCCAGCTCTGCACTCAATCCGATAGCTTCTGCGACATTCTCCTTGGCCTTTATAAGGCACAAGATAATGGTTTCAAACAACCACACGATGAGGAACTCAGGCAATGTCTGGAAAATATGTTGGGGCTTCAAGAACAAGGGGCTATCTACGTCATCATCGATGGGCTCGATGAATGCCCTAATTCTTCTGGGTTGACGCCTCCGCGCGCAGAGGTCCTTGACACTGTGCAAAAGCTCGTCGAATTACGACTCCCACATGTTCATTTCTGCGTAACAAGTCGGCCTGAGGTTGATATCCGAAACGTTCTCAAACCTCTGACAAACCACGACATCTCCCTTCAAGACGAAATAGGACAGAAAATTGATATTATCAACTACATCGATTGGGTAGTTCGCTCACACTTCAAGATGCGGAGGTGGCGAGAAGAGGATAAGAAGCTGGTCATCGATAGACTTACTGAACGAGCTGGTGGCATGTAAGCCATGATTGTCATAATCAACCCACAATGCTTGCTCACGCCACAACGACAAAGGTTTCGGTGGATCTATTGCCAACTCGACACCCTGGGTCGTTGTTTGCCATCCAGTATTGTGCATGCCTTGGATGAATTACCCAAGACTCTGGACGAAACATACAAGCGCACGTTAGAGGGCATCGCTGAGGAGCAACAACAATATGCTTATCGTCTATTTCAATGCCTGACTGTATCCATGCGCCCCCTTCGCGCGAAGGAGCTTGCGGAGATCTTCGCCTTCCGACTTGATAGAAAAGCAGATTCCACATTTGACGCACGGTGGCGCCCCGACGATGCAGAGGAAGCTTTGCTGTCGACATGTTCTACGTTGATCACCATTGTCAACGTTGATGGCGACCATATTGTACAATTTTCCCATTTTTCGGTCAAAGAATTCTTGGTCCTTGATCGTCTCGCAAATTACGACAACATTTCAAATTATCACATCGCACTAGAACCCGCGCATACGTTCCTCGCAAGAACTTGCCTCAGCATGCTCCTTCGGCTGGATGACCACATCAATGAAGCTAGAATTGGGGACTTACCCTTGGCTCCCTACGCCGCTGAGCATTGGGTTGATCATGCCCAATTCGGCAATGTATCATCCCTTATTCGAGATGATATGAAAAATCTTTTTGATGGGAGAAGGCCACATTTCACAGCCTGGATCTGGGTATATGATATCGACTCTCCTTCGAGTTCGCGCTCCTCCCGCACTCAACGAGAGAAGGTTCCACTGTATTACGCTGCGCTATGCGGGTTCCGTGACACAGCAGAACACCTCATCATCACACACCGACAAGATGTCAATGCTCGGGGTGGTCGCCGTGCAACTCCGCTGCACGCGGCGGTGGATGCGGGACACCTGGATGTCGTGCAGCTCTTACTAGAGCATGGTGCCAACGCAAATGCTCGAGACGATGGAGATCAAACACCGCTACACATAGCATCGAAACGGGGGAACGCCGAGGCCGTACAGTTACTCATCGACCAAGGTGCAGATGCGAACGTGGAGGATGAGCAGGAGGAGACCCCACTGTCTCTGGCATTGACAAACGGAGGAGAACTGGAGGCCGCTCGTCTACTCTTGCAACATGGAGCAGACCCGCATCACCGGGATATATCGGGCAAGACCCTGCTGCATGTAGCATCGCAAAATGGGAACCGTAGCGCCGTCCGGCTATTACTCGACCATGGCGCAAGTCCCCGTGCTGGGGTTGAGGACCGTCAGACGCCGTTACACCTCGCTTCGGGCGGCGGAAAGCTCGAGTTGGCACAGGTGCTCCTCCAATGCGGCGCGAACATTGATGCGCGCGATCATCGGGGCCGGAACCCCTTACACTTCGCGTCCCTACGCGGACATTTGGAAGTTGTGTGCCTGTTAGTCGACAGCGGTGCCGACGTGAACGCACAAAAGGCGGACGGCGCAACTGCGTTGCACTTGGCAGCGTACAACGGACACTTAAAGATCTTGGAGTGCTTGCTCGACCGTGGTGCTAATCCGCTTACCCGAAACAAAGAAGGCGAAACACCCCACCAGGTAGCGTTGAGGAAAAACCGCCCCGAAGTTGCGCAATTGTTAAAACTTGCAGGCCAGGGTACATAGGTAATACTAGCGAGCGTAGATATCAAGTTATAGTACATTGTGATTATGTGACCTGCAAAATCATTCATCTGTACGGAGTAAGCCTAGGGCTGCAGGAAATCGTAATACAACTTGGATACGGGAGATTTGACTATCTTCAATTCTTACTCCGAAATTGAGCAGTTGTAATCCTGCGGGCTGATGACCCAATCCTCTGTGATAGAACATTTGAGTCCTTGCTATCGTGTGCCACGCCACCCTCAGCCGATCGTCACAAGTCGAATGTTGTCTCTCGCTTTCAGGGCTTGCCGGTATACGCGTAGTGTGCTAGTAGTGCTATAACTCCCACGAGACTGCGAAATTACAAGGTTATTGTCTCATCAATGTCATCACTGTATGATATCAGGTAAAAAAGACAGTATTAAGGAAAGAATGTGGATGTATGTTCGGCGATGCCCTGCGCGCCGTAGTCTGATAACAACCCCACAATATCCAGTTCCCCTCTCCGTGATGCTAGTTGAGACGGTGTTCGGCCGTCGTCATTTCGCACATTGACATCCGCTCCCATTTCGAGTAGTACTTGTACAATTTCGCGATGGCCTTCCAATGATGTGAGATGCAAGGGAGTGTAGCCCTCCTGCTGCCTCGCGTTCACGTCAGCGCCGTGGTCAAGCAACAAGCGCACGATCTCGAGCCGGCCATTTTGTGATGCACTGTGCAACGGGGTTCGGCCTGTCTTATCTCGGGAATTCACGTCCGCGCCATACTGGACCAATAGCCTTACAACTTCCGGCCTTCCCTCTGCCGATGCGACGTCCAGCGGGGTCCGATAAAATACATTCCGTTCATTAACGTTTGCGCCCTGATCGAGCAATGATTGTACGATGTCGAGATTCCCGTCTCTGCATGTGGCATGCAACGCATCCTCTAGTGTCACGTGTTCCTCATGACTAAGCGAAGATTGAGGAGCTCCAATTCTCGCATGCGAGCGTCGCCGGGGCATGTGTCCGATGCGCTCGATTAAAGACCTCGAGCACTCGCGTCTCCCGCTCTTCGTTCCTAGGTCAAAGGAAAAATCGTGGCCATCGTTCAGTGTGGTGACATCTGCGCTTGACTCGAGTAGCAGCTCAACGACCTCGAGATGCCCATTTATTGCGGCTCTACGTAAAGGGGACCAGCCTTCATCATCACCTTGCGACCTCGGGCTTGAAGAAACCAGCGGAGATCCTTGGTCCTGGCAACGTTCGTCGAGGTCCTCCTTATCGCGTTGGATCAGCAACTCGGCGACACCAAGGTGCCCGTTGGCCGATGCTAGATATAATGGTGTACAACGGGGATTCGCTTTCGACGCATTGACATCGGCACCACAACAAAGAAGCTCCTTAGCAAGCCTTGAATGTCCATTTCGCGAAGCCACCATCAATGGAGACCAGCCTTCCTCGGTACGAGAGTCTACTACTGCACCATGCCGTAGTAAAGTCAATGCGACTTCAAGTTCCCCTTCGCGTGACGCAACAAACAGCGGAGTCTCGCCCTCAGCGTTTCGTATGTCGACATTTGCGCCGTGTTCGAGTAATAACTCCACTGTATTGTGACGTCCACTTTGTGATGCTTTGTGCAATGGGCTCATATGCGCGCCATCCAGTGCATTGATATTTGCACCGTTCTCCAGAAGAAGCTGGGTAATTTCGGTATTTCTCTTGGCGAGCGCAGCATGCAACGGAGTGCCATAGTAACCACCCCTTGCGTTGATGTCCCTTGGATTGACAAGAATGAGGTGTTTAACAAGGCTTCGGAAACCACACAATGTGGCATAATATAGTGGGCCGGCCTCCGGTCCTGTTGGGCGCGGCGTGAGCATGTGTTCCTGAAAGGGATGATCAACATCGTGTAGCCAAATCCATGTTTCGAAGGCTGGCATTTTGGGGTCAAAAAGAAGTTCCATTGCGTCCTGAATACTTGATGACACGTCCTCAAATCGACCGTGGTCCACCCAGTGATGGGCAGCGTACTGGGCAAATGGATATAATTTAATACGATTTTTGTCAACATCGCCGTTAAGGTGGAGGAGGACACCGAGGCAAGCTTGCACAAGGATAGTGTGTGCAGCATGAGGGAGAACATGGAAGCGGGAAAGGTCCTTCGAATTGGCTAGCCGATCCGATGTCAAGAATTCCTTGACAGATAAATGCGCAAACTGGACTATAGGCAACCCGTCCACATAGACAATGGCTATCAGACCGGAACATGCGGATAGCACAAGGTACTCTGCATCCTCTAAGCGCCAATCACTGCGATATTGGGGAAGCTGTCCAGAGTTGAAGTGAATTGCGAGAACCTGGGCGAGCTCCTCGAGGTGAAGTGGGCGAATAGCAACAGCGAGGCACTGGAATAACCGGTGGGCATATTCTCGTTCCTCCTCCTCGATCCTGAGTAAAGTGAGTTCATATGTTTCTTCCAACGACTGGGGCAATTCAGCCAGAGCACGCTGAATATCGGCTGGGAAACAATGACGGAGAGCTTCCAGTTGACAGAACGCCCACCTGAACCTGAATATTCATTAAATGAGCTCGCCAAGACATCGTCTCTGTGGTCACGCACATTCCATCCGCCCTTGCTGAGAGTGTGTCAATCACTAGTTGCTTGATTTCGGGGGACCATCTCTCCATGTGAGGATCTGAATGAACGACGTTACGGATGTAATCAAGGATAGCTTGCTTTTGCCCAAATTGGTCCTGAAGTGGTACGACGAGAGATGTGAGAGGTTCTAAAATGGTTCGGATGTCAATCTCTGGTCGACTTGTAACACAAATTCGTAGGTTCGAAACGTTCAAGTCGACAAGCTCCCTCAAAAATACGAGGACCTCTGTGCGTGCCGTTAGAAATCCGGATGTGTTGGGACACTCGTCAATCCCATCCAGGATGATATACAGAATCGGCATCTGTGGCAGTCGGAGAATTTCCTTCAGAGATTCCGTGAGCACTTTATTATCTGGTTGCTGCGATCCCGCATCGTTCTCCGAATACAGGTTAAGAAGTATATTGTAGCAAAGATCAGATTTGGCGCAGAACTGGAGGAGGAGTGAGGTGAGGAGGCCACGAATGTCTTGCTTTTTCATGTCGTTGAACGCAAAGTAATAATAAGCCATCAGGCCTAGTCCGAGATCGCAGATCTCCTTGACTCGTTGAATAACGGATGAACTTATTAACGGCATGAATACCTCACAAACACATGGGCGTACGATGCCACGTACCAAATGATGCTCTTCCCAGATCCCGCTATAAATTCAGGTGAATGGAGGCCATCAACGCGAGCGATGAATGGGAGATACAAAAAAGACGCACCCTTTCCGTGAATCCATAAGAGTGATCCTTCTGCGTTCCACTGCTCGAAAAAGCTGCTATGCACAAACCAATCCGTCGTTCCATCGTAGTGAGATGCACAAGCAACATTGTGGTTTATGGACGGATCTGGTGGGGAAAGCCAAGTCCGGATCTCCCTCAGAAAATGGAGACCTATGAAGCCGAATCAGTCCCATTGATTCTACGACGGGTACGAGTGACAACTAACGTTCCATCTTGTCCACTTTTCTCCTTGCCTCTTGAATCGGAGCTAGTGTACTCATTCAATCTTAAAAACATTGATAGTAAGCCGTACATACTAGGAGGCTGCATTGTGCCGTACTCGGATGTCGGCCCACCTATTCGAGCAGAGCAATGAGCCATCAGAAGCGAGAAGAAGAAAGTCTGTGTACCGCTAACAATGACCCTCCTGTCGCTTTTCAGAATATGAAGAGCCTCAGTTCCAGCCAAACGAGCCGCGTCCAGGGTGAGATTGTCAAGCCTTTGAAGCGCGTCCTCGATCTTGCTCTCTCCAAACAACTTCCGCACAAACTTCCCTATTACGACGTCACAATCAGGGCACACAGTCCTGATAGAGAACCACATACTGAGGCGTCCTTTCTTTATCTCCTTAGTTGCGAGAGAAAGGACGGACAGCACTTCTACCACGATGTTTATAATTGCATCAGATATCGAACGGGAGGGGATGATCCCATTATAGATTCGTAAACGATCAAGGAAAGTCGCGACTCGTCCAAACAAGTCAACAAGAGCATCGTAACTTGCACCAACTCCAATAGAGGTCTGTAATACAGGGATGTTAGGACGATATAGTCGAAAGTGAGAGCTATACACACAGTGAGCAGGACATCAACGCCAATGAGGACTGCCTTTGTAGGTTGGGATGGGGCCTGGATATAGAACTGTAAGGACGTGATAAGAACAGACAGGTCCACGCTCACCAGGTTGGTGGCCTCGTCAAAAATGCTGGCTGCTGTGGAAAGGAATTGTACTATGGGCCCAAGAGAGTTAATCAATTTATGATTTCCGTCTCGATATGCCTGGAACTGGTTTGCTTTGTCCTGAAAGAGTGCAAGGATCGCATCGGCAGACTCGCAGGTTTCGAGGGTTTGTGCGAAGGGATGTTTAGTGAGATCAATGTGAGTTCGTTCTGCATAATCGGACAAAGCATCGAGGAAGATAGACAAAGGGGAAGATGGGGTCACTGCCGAAGACATGGAAAGAGGCGGTGATGTGGGTAATGAGGGGTGAGGGTGAGAGACGGCGGCAGGCAGTGGTTGGGGGTCCTGTGCCTGATACACTTCAGTTGGGCCACCTATCCAGAAATGGAAGCGAGATGCCGCACAGGCTGTGCGGCTACCAAAGGTTGGGTATCTCTGGATGTAAGGAAAGTTAGCTGGATCGCACCACAGTGCTATTGAAGCACTGAACTCTCGACGGACACGTAAAGACGAGACTCAGGAGGCCGGTGGAATGCAAGCTGCATGTTCAAATATTTTGGATAATTTACTCCTGGGTGCTGATTTCGTATGTACTTCTGCAAAGTGAGTGTTAAGTGAGATGCATCAGGAAGAATCTACTTCCATAATCTGCACTTACTAATGGTAATTTTTAGTAATTAGTGTCAACCTAGATTATTGCACATTATGTTGCCGCCCCTAACCAATCTCATATTATCTTTAAATTATTGCAATTATCCTTAATAATGCAAAATAATGCTGGATCACGGCACTGTGTTTCACACCTAAATTTGCAATAATAAATGATATTCCGGTACGAACTAACTTGTCGGCCACACAAAAATGCTACGCAAATGGGGCCATTGTCCAATGGTATCACTAATACCAAACCACATAGAGATAGATAATGAACGCAAGTACTTCACGACTGGGTATAAAGAGCCTATTGTTGACTAGAATATAATCAGTAAATTCCATAAATGAACAGAGACAACGTACAATAGGAGTTAGCACTTGATTGGTCTGTTGAAACCAAATGATCCACTTCATTCAATTTGTCCAAGGTCAAGTTCTGCAATCGGAACCCCTGATGTCCCATCCACTGTACTGGAAGTAGGGCAATAAATTAGTGAAGTGTATTGCACTCCAAAAAACAAACAGAAGTTCACCTTGCCTGAACGTAGATGTC